>JACEFO010000239.1:0-84743 GCA_015342445.1 Digitaria exilis
ACGGGAGGTAAAGTTGCATCGTCCCGACGGTCAACGCAGCAACTCTTGCATTTTTGCCCACGCGGAAATCAACTTCTCCTCTTTCAACGCTTCTACTTATTATCATTCCCTACATCGATTTGCAAATATGAGCAACCGGTCCTATCAAATACCCAAGAATTATGATAAAAATCAGTGAGAAAAAATCTCTGTAATATGAACATGAAGTGTACCTGATCCGGAAGTACCTTACTTCCACCATTCTTCTTCAAAGAAGCCAAGTACAACTTGCAGTTCCTCTTCCAGTGATCGACTTGCTTACAATGAAAACGCTCATTGTCTGCAGCTGGATTAGCCCTTATGCGCTGGGGGGTTTGGCTTGGAGTCACATCTTTCTCCTTGCTCTTCTTCCAAGACTTGCCCTTCTTCTTAAAGTTGGGCTTGTTCTGGATTGCCATCACATGGCGACCACCAGCTCCTTTCTTGATGTCAGCCTCGCTGTCTTAAGCATGCCACACAACTTATTAGGCCTTCTCCGCCCCATGCATATGGTAGTTCGAGATGAAATTACCATAGCTAGGTGGAAGCGATGCCAGAATAAAATCAGTGGCCACTCTTGCCAAGTGGAAGCCAGCTTCTCCAACCTCTGAGTGTACCAACCATCTTGATTACGTGTGGTCCAACTGCTGCACCTTCTGCAGCTTATTCTCCACAAAGGCCTTAGAGACATTGAACCTTCAGTCCTGGCCTGAGTCTGGAACATTCCTGGAGAGCCACGATCATATCATGGGTGGCCATAGTTATCGAACTGCATTGGCAGGTCGGGTTCCATGAAAGCAAGCATAAGGTGCATTTTCATCAGGCTCATCTGGTATTGGGGTGTCTAGAACTTCTTCCTTTTTCTCAGCCCTGAGAACAATTCTCAGGTGCGGATCCAATCCGCATAGTTAGTTCCATTCAACTTGTCCTTCTCAAGGACCGAACGCAAAGTAAACGGTGTGTGTTGTTAGGTGCCATTAATCTACAACAAAATAAAATGCAATATACAAGACAACATATCCATGATGGAGTAAATCAAATTAAACTCTTATGAATCTACTCCCACTAAAATCAATATCCCTCAATTGGATACTTAGTGATTCATGACCCACAACTAACCAAGTCAACTAGTGAGCTTTTGCATCAGCGCTAGAAGACATGGTAGATCGGTAAGCAACTCTTTGCTAAATCAGATCACATATAACTCCTGTGTTGGGTGACATCCTCTATGTCTCGGCGCCCAAACCTTCATGCCCCAAAGTCTTAACCGTTAAGATGACTTTATCTAAGGTAACCAAACCTCATGCGAGTAAGTATCCGATACGAACCGCATCTAGTCAAGGAAAACTAGTGGCGCACCTAATTTCATAGAACCACCATAATGTACAAGACATGACGGTGCAAGATTTGGGAGGGCACACGAGCTTAAACATTGCTGAGGGTCGTTTTACTTATATCTCGCATACATGAACTATAAAAAATATCGCATGTAAAAGTAGAACAATAAGACGACAATCACATAGCATTAGTGACACGGTATGACCCATAACCACATGTGGGTCTCCTCGCCATCGGAATGTTATCATGTTGATCTCCATCACCATGAACAGTGCGCCATCCATAGTGATTGAGTCCTCCAAGAACTATCTAACGCATACTAGTAAATAAAATTATAATTCGCGTTGAATTCATCACATGTTGGCACGCAGTCCATTAACATTAAATTGACAATCACATATGGCTCCAGCCGTATTGCCTAATCATACACACAGACATGAGTTTATTACATACATGCATCACATACACATACGACCATACCGATCACAATGATTCCTGCAAAAACAAGTTAGGCGATCCGACGTCCAAACTTCAAATCGCAGAAAACTCCACCTTCCCAGGCCGAATTTGGGAAATCTAATTTCGCAAAACTATCTATGCTAGTCACTTCCTTATCTAAAATTTGTTGTAGATGAATTTTTCGTAAAAAAACGTCTCAATCCGAGTTCGTACGCAAAAGTTATGCCTGTTGTTACCGAACAACATATTTTCGCAATTTCCTCTCGGCGCGGTAGTAGATCCAATCTACTATCACCATGCACCACATTCGCCTGAACTGATCAAGATCGATTCGACCAATCTTTATTGATCTCACAATCTACCATGACTGGGTTATGTGCATCACTAACTCCGATGGCGGTATCCGACCGGTAGGGATAATTCGTTGCACTACCATCACAGCTAGATCACGAACCCGATCAAAAATCATCTACAACCACGCATATCTCCACATGCATACATCCCGAATCTAAAAACTCAATAGTCTAGGCTCTTGATACCACGGTAGGGATATGGGAGACTACACTAGCAGAAACTTTTACCCCATAAACTAGGAACGAACTGCAGTTATAGATCACAAGATTACCACTAGACGCGCGATGCAGCGGACCGTCTCGTGTGTAGGAGAGCGCGTCGAAGTAGCAGGCAGGTCAGTTGCTAACGTCTGTCATGATCCTCTCGTGCGGCTCGTCCTTGTGCTCCAATTGTAGCACCTCCAAGGTATCCGTTACGTACGGATGGAACGCCTCGCACCGGTTGTGCTAGCTCCGGGGCTCGGCTTTGAACAGTGCGGCACGGAGGAATTGGTCCTTCTAGCATGAGGAGTGCGGCCTATTATTGGGAGGAAAACCCCTACACCCTCGTCCACTAGCATGTTGGACTAATAGATGGTACCTCCTCAATACTAATGGACTTCCTCTTATAGGCCCATAGTAATCTAATCCTAAGGATCAATTATCCTTGGGGCTCCCTCATGTGTATGCCTCGTTGGCAATCTCTCAACAGTTTGGGCATTCCCGAACCTGCAATTATTCGATATGCACTCAGATTACGCTGGCTATGATGTAAAAAACAGCGAATGCTCGACCCATGGTCTACATTGCCTGACAACGTCGAACCTGTCGTTGCTTGCAATGTTTTACGCTTCAACTTCATGCAAGTAGGCGATGGCCGCCAAACACTATTTTGGACTGATCGCTGGATCAACGGTCAGTCCATTGCCGAGATGGCTCCCTGGCTCATACGAGCAGTGGGAATTAGGATCCGAAAGCAACGTACGGTCCGTGATGCACTGACCGAACCGTCGATGGTACGTGATATTTTGGGCCCTCACTGTTCAAGTTATTCTTGAATACCTACGCATTTGGGAGCTAGTACTGCCTGTGATTTTGGAGGAGGACATCCCAGACCGTGTCTTGTGGTGATGGACAACAGATCAAAATTCACAACGCCTCAGCTTATCAGGCCTTCTTTTACGGGCATATGCAATCCCAGGAGCAAAGGTATATGGAAATCTCGGGCACCAAATAAATGCAAATCTTTCTATGGCTGGCTCTTCGTGATCGTTGCTGGACTGCGGATCGTCGCAGAAGACATGGTCTCCAAGACACGACGCTTGCGCTTTATGCCACACCGAGCCGGAGACAATTAATCACCTACTCATAACCTGCAGCTTCAGCAGGGAGGTTTGGTTGATGGCATTATCAGCAATTGGCTGCCAGCATCTAACACCTTCAGCTACACCTAGTTCGATTGCAGACTGGTGGACAACCTCCAGGAAACAGATGGATAAGGCAGCACGCAAGACGTTCGACGCATTGGTGGTCCTCATTTGTTGGTCCGTATGGCTAGAACGCAACGCCCCGCACCTTCGACAACCGGACTAAGACATCGCAACAGTTAGCGCACGGGATTGCTGAAGAAGCAGCCGTTTGGGTCAGGGCGACCTATTCTTCTTTACAGGTGTTCGCTCAACAATTTGGCTACCGTTTTGGTCGCGAATCTGTATTGTGTAATAAACCTGTACAAAAAATGTGACTGCTCTATATGGGTCATTTCCTATGACCAATATCGAGCTTTGTAAGTATTTCTCTTCTTCTTAATGAAAAAACGTGCTACGGCATGGTCTCTAAAAAAAAACGTTATTTCCTCTAATCACTTTAACGAGTCTCTAGCTAGCAACTATCATCAACACTCTGATGTCCAACTGGGACTCCGGAAACAGTACCATATAGCAGTGGCGGAGCTAGGATTTTTGCATGGGGTATGCCAAACAAAAATTCTATATATAAAACGGTAAAATTTATTTAGCAATGCGGTAAAGTTTAAAAAAAATCCAACTGCGTGTTCAAGAAAAAAAATGGTCATGAAAGTCTTGACTACATCATCTTCATTCACATCTTCGAAAATGCCTCCCTCAATAAACATGACAAGACAATCATCGAAGAGACTAAAATATGTCCATTCAACACTTGCCCTCGCCACCAGCAGTAGAAGCACACTAGTAAAGAAGAGCTCAATAATCGCGGTTCCTAACCCCCATTTAAGCCCGGTTACGAAACTGGGACTAAGAAGCCAAGACTAAAGACCCGATTATTAGTTCTAATTTCTACAAACGGGACTAAATATCCTTTGGACTAAATATCCTTTCACACTTACCCTCGTCACCGCCCACCGGTAGAAGCACTAGTAGAGAAGAGAGCTCAAGGATCCCAGTTCCTAACCCCTCTGAAGCCGTGACTAAAGACCCAATGATTAGTCAATTTCTACAACGGGGGCTAAAGATCTATGCAAAATTAAAAAAAAAAAAATTAATCCACACTTGGGAATTGAACCTGAGACTTCTTGTAGCACATATAGTTTTTTTGCCACCCCACCTACAGACCACGTGCAACTATGATTGAGGTGCTATCTTTTTAAGCTAACCCTGGGGTTACTATTATCTCCTTTTCTACATATTAGATGTATGTTTATTGGACTGGTTTTAGGGTATGCCACACCATATCCGTGCCACCCACTAGATCCGCCCATGCCATATAGAAGCAAGCAGGTCAGAGATTTATCCTCACTACAACAACATTGCGAATACACGCAGCTAGGAAAATGAAAAGATTATTCCTCAAAAGGAGTATGAACGGTTTAGACTTAAAGGAATCTATAGTTCCTTTTTACTTGTTTTCATTAATTGAGAAAAAGAATCGGTTACAAAGTTGACTGAGAACAAAATGAAATATTGTTCGACCAGACATGCTTTCTTGCTTGACTTATATAATAAATGCATGTAATAAATCGAAATACAATTCAAAGCGCGTGATTAAGGCGCCGAAACGTCATTACTATTGTAATTAATATCAGGTCAAGTCAAGGAGACAAGGACACCAAAGGACACGCCGCGAAATTAAACTACCAACCAATTTCAGGTTTTTGACTCCTGTGTGCCGCCAACTGCTAGCTTATCTGCCAACCAACTATAGGATATGCCGTAGTATATACAGCGGATAACCATATAGTAGTCCGTACTCCGTAGCTTCTTGGCACTGGAGCTAGGTGTTACTAGTTTAGTATTGATCCTGAGCAAGAGGCTCAGTAGATTCATTCTCTGTTGTGTGTTCATTAGATTGTATAGATTAACCAGAGATCAGAGATCCAATAATTATTAATTGGTACTTTGTCAGTAACTAAATATAATTCACATCTTATTCCAGTGAACTATTAACTACATCTCCGAAATCTATTCCACCCGCTTGATCGTACAATTTCGGACTGAAATGAAGAAACAAACACCACCTACATGTATAGGACTGGGTGACATGCTAAGATGCAGCGTGGAGCTATGGCTGTCTTCCGGGACTTTCAATGGAAGTTCTCAGCCATCAATGATCCCCATCCAGCGTTCATGTTACAGAGAAGACCCCAATCATCTCCCTCACCAATCTCCGCGGCTCCGCCCGTGTAGTTGATTGATGCGCAATGAATGACGCCATTCTGTGACGCTCTTTGGATGACTTCAGAGTGCATTAGTTTGATTTGGTGCCCTCTGCTGACCTTGTGCAGGCGACTGACGGCGTGTTGAACTTTGTACAGAAACATGGACAATACTCCCACAGTAGCAATATACGACTAGTCTGCCTGACTGTATGTGGATCTCACGATCTAGATTATCATATCCTAGGAAAATCTTACCAGATTGATTTTTTGGAGTGCAAATTGAGAACCCATACCCATTGATCCTAGTTGCACATATACTTATTGTAATGTTGGTGTTGGCTATGGCCTTTGTGTTGATTTCATCATAGCTTCAACATCTCATCTAAGAGACCACTCAAATTAGACATGAGAGCAAAAATACATGTGCCAAGTGTGAGACACGTTATTATTAGTTGGGCATGATGTAGTGATGTTACCATTTACCTGAATAGCAATACGTTCTTATTTTCTTTTCTTGGTCACTCTATCAAGAACTGAAAACTTACCATAGCGATGATTAACTCTTGATAGACAAGACCATCAAATGAATCCCTGAATGATGCATATCTTTTGCGACGTGTCAGAAATCAAAACCATCTGACTTTGACATGACTAGCAAGTTTTCTGGCCTAGTTTATTGCCAACTATAATCTAGAATAATATACAGTCTCCTTGTGGAGCTCTCTCAGCGCCAAGTTGGAGTTCAGTTTAATTTGGTTCTAGCACAGCTGCCATAGGTCACATGTCCCCTTCATAAGATCAGTGCTCAGTATCCATGTCTGAATATAAGAACGTGTATATTAGATATACTTCATTGTCTTTCTTGAGAGAGAAATACGCCAAACTCTTTTGAGCTAGTGTCACTCTTGTCAGTTGCTCGTTTTTATTTCTTGGATGCATTTTTCATGGGATCCAAATGTCCATTTGTAGCTACTCTTAATCACTAGCCATTTGATGAACAACCATCAGTATGATTGATTGACAATGTTAACCACAATTGCAGACCAAATCATCATTGCGCATAAAGGAAGCATTTAAGGAAGGGATGTAGAGATCCTGGTATTTTTTCTCTAAATATTTTAATTACTAAAATATTTTATTTGTTCTTAAAACTGATGGCTGAGATTTATTCAAGATATCTTTTAGAGGTGATGAATGGAGTACTTTAGCATAGCCTGGCCTCCAAGGAAAAAAAAAATACATATGTTGCATTATCAGTTAGACTCAATTAGCATGACTATGTTTAGTAAATGAAATATTGTTTGTTTATTTATGTAGTAAAGATGTCCTAGCTTCATGCTAGGTGAAATATCAGCGGATGAGCTGAAGATATTTCGAATTCGCAATAGTCCTAACTTAATGCTTAATTACAATCCTCCCGCGTAAGAAGTCAGAAAAGCCTGTTCATTCAGATCGAGATCGATGTCTTAGAAGAGAAAAATCTATGTGTTCTGACGTGTGTTGTGATGAGCTGGCGACCTTTATATCTGCCTCGACCTTTGACCAATCAAAAAGGGCAAAAGGTACGATTTTTCATGTAAGGACTCATGTCGACTTTTAATTGTTATTTGTTTTGTGATAAGATCGCTGATAACTAGTAGACAGACACAACAAAGAGTGAAAGAAAAACATTGTTAAAATGATAGGAACCGTACATTAATTTCTGCTTTCGATCACCACCATACACCTTGAAACTGGAAGCATGGAGACCAATGAGAGCACAATGAGTAGAAACTAGGGCATAGTAAAAAAAAACATGGGCTAAACCAGTAATTAACTTGAATGGATTAGCACCAAACAGGTGATAGTAACTAGTGTGACTGCCACCAATAGCTAGTGGCCCCCACATGGAAGGGGAGAAGAGATGACACCGAAGGGTAAGAACAATAGTTATGTTGTATCAACAAAGCAGGTGTTAGCATCAGAGGAGTAATACTATGCTTCATGCCACCACCAAAGTCAATAGTCAACTTTAGAAAACACATGGCCAAGTCAAGGGAGACAATGGTTTTCTAGAGAAGCTAAGGTGATAAGGCTAGGTGACAAGACGCAACCTAACTAATGGTTACCCTTCCACATCAGACTTCCTTTTTTACAACTGACAACACTCAATAATCCAACCTAGAGATTTAGTCCTCTTTTTGTTAGAGGAAAATGACAGGAGTGAAAGTATTTTAACTGGAGACCAAATTGATCTTTTTGCTGGATTGGGAGAAACACCCGCATCAGCTTTTTGTCCTTGCTGACTGCATGCAAACAACCAACTGGGTTAAACTAATGGCAAATCTCCTTGTTCAGCAGAATCCAGAGAGTAATTGGAGTGCTTACTCCACTAGCTCAATTCGTAACAATAGCTTACTTGGCTGCAAAGCAATTCAGTATTGAGATCCGTTTTAAGTTACTCCTCTTGGTTCGACAGTGGTGGCTTGCGACAACAAAGAAAACTGGTATTTCAAAATTTAAGAAATGGAAGGAGCTTACACCTGAAAACGATCACTTCTGAATACGATGGCTAACATGTGATCATTTTGACAGGAATAATTCGATAAATAATGTATCTGCCAGCTATGTGATCGTTCCAGATTAATTCAAAGAAAACGTATATAGTTTCTTGTAAGAAGGAACAATCTGACGTCCTATAACCAATAAAAAATGCCACGGCTTGCTCTCTCCAGTAACTTGGAATTGTTTTTTTCAAGGGAGTAACTCATAACTGGTTAATGAGGTTGGATCATTCATGCTCTGACTAGTCTTCCATGTTGCGTTAAAATGCAAGTGTCAGTTAATCATACATACTACAACAACCAGTATCCATAAAAACACGTGTCGTGTGGGTCATACATTGTGTATATGGCCTTTAGTTTATACTATACTGGATATATATGTAGCGTGCTGTGTGCAGGGTACACAAAACCGAACCGGAGGGCCGAACCGCCGGCCGGCGGTAGCGGCTAACCGGTCCGGTTCCCGCGGGAACCGGTCAAAACCGGACAAATTCAAATTTTGAATTCAAAAGTATATGAAATTCTAGTTCAATCGGTTTAAACCGGTAAGCCGCCCGGTTTGTCTAGTAAGCCGAGCGGTTTGGGCGGTAAGCCAGCCGGTTTGGACGGTAAACCGGCTCAATACATAATTTGTCATGTTTTCAAATTTAACTAAAAATTTAAAAAAATAAAAAAAATCCTAAAAATATTTCAAGGTGCGTAGAATTTAATGGTGTCAAAATTTTTCAAATATTAGTGTATTTAGTATTTTTTGTGTGCATTAGAAGTTCAATGAGCCGATTTTTTTTCTTTTCCTTTTTTGTTGAACTTCTAATGCCTGCAAAAAATATCAAATGAGCAAATATTTGAAATTTTTTGACACCAATAGATTACATATACCTTGAAGTATTTTTAGGAATTTTTTTGATATTTTTCTATTTTAAATTTAAATTTGAATATTTTAAATTTAACCAGTTTGAAACCGCCCCAAACCGCTACCGGTCCGGGGCGGTTTGACCGGTTCCCGCGGGAACCGGCCGGTTTTGAACGGGATTGCGAACCCTGGCTGTGTGTAGAAACTAGTAAGTCTAATACACAAGTATATATATGGGCAATTTCTGAATTGTAGTTGCAATGGGTATTTACATATCAATTTCAGGTATTTTCGCTCTTTCGTTTGGTACAAGCACACTCAATTTCAGGTATAAAGCTCGCCAAGAGAATAAGTTGCTGCCAGCAGTGTATATGTTCGTAGTGTCATACTAGCACAGAATAATCACTAGTGCAACACTGGCACAAGCCGGTGCAAAGGGGAGCTTCAGTACAGGGCAGGCATCTTGTCACTCGTGCGTACGTGCACCCTGCTGTCTCCCCTACGAGAGCCTAGCCTACGATTGCGATCTGCACGTACCTAACCCTGCAATCCAACACAGCTCTTTCCACCCGACAGCATATGCCTCATCCTGGAGGCCGGCTCGCATACAAATCCAGCTGCTCGATTATTGCTCTGCAAAGCGCAGACGCAGCCAAAATGTTGCGGCTATCGTAGTGCTAACTGTTGCAAACATGCATGTCTTGTATGGTTGTGATGTTGCTGGTCTAGTAGCACACTAGCATGAAACAGCCAGCCATGATCCAATAGGTTGTACTAAGCTAATAGTTACCGGAGTAAATAGATGTTAATTGTTAAATGAACCATTCACCGCTAAAAGTTACTAGTAGTTCAATACATGATCAAAAGAACATGACAAGGACATACACATGCATGTATCCAAGAACAAAGAAACATGGTACTTCTATGCAGAGTGTGTATACACATCGTTACTTAGAGGTTATGTTAATATATCTATATATATATATATATATATATATATATATATATATATATATATATATATATATATATATATATATATATATATATATATATATATATATATATATATATATATATATATAGCATGCCATAGGCAGATTATGGAACTTACTTGCATGCAAACATGTGATCTTACTTACACATAGTGATCGATCTCCTTAGTAATCTACACTGGAAAGGCGATGTGTAGTAAAAACTAGATGATGAGTGCTCCGACGCACACAAACAACCATGCATGTCAAGATCCAACCTACGTGTACATAAAAATGCTAGTTCTTCCATCTTGTCCTTTGATCACCATCCAAAGGCAGCAGCCTCTTTGTCTCTTGATCGGGGCTGCGGCCTCTACCTGATCAACCTGTTCACAGCAGCACAGGGCACAGACATCGAGCGTCGGTCTGGTCGATGAAGCATGCGTACGTGGGTGTCTATTAAAACGCCGGCCGGCCGACGTGGCAGCACGTTGTCTAGACACGGATCATGGCGGGGCCGGCATGGAGGCGACGCTGGAGCTGGAGCTGACGCTGCTCGGACTCCTGCCGCTGGAGTCGCAGGTGCTCGTGCTGCCTCCTGATGAAGCTCTCGGCGCGCCGCAGCAGCTCGTCGGGCGTGATCCCCACCAGCACCTCCCTCGTGCGCCACCCCAGCCTCTGCGCCGCCGTTGGCGCCACCACCTGCTGCTGCTGCTGCGTGGACCCCTCCGCCTTGTTGCTGACCGCCGAGACGGACTTGCGCATCTCGCCGCGGCGCGTCGTCGCGGCGGCCGTCTCGGCCACGCGCTGCAGCCGTGGCAGCTCGTCGTTTCCCCACGACTCGCTCTTCTGCACCACCACCGGCCTCGCCGCTCGCCTCTGCACTATCGACTCCCACAGCGAGTCCATCGACACGTCCTCGTCTTCGTCTCCGGTGGCGGCGGCGGCCCTGCTGGACCCGTCGGCGACGGAGACGACAGGCGTCTCCTCACGGCGGAGGCGTGGTACCTCGTCGCCGGCGACCGCCGCGACGGCCCTCGGGCTCGGCGCCGGTTTCTTGCGCACGCGGGGGCGATCGGCCTTCCTCGCGGCCGCTCTGGCCTCCCGGGACAGCTGCTGCTTCCTGGTCGTGGGCACCAGCGAGTCGAACGCGCGGTGGGCGGAGCTGCTGCTGGCGTCGGAGAAAGCCTCGTACTCGGAGCAAGACGTGTAGAGGCCATCCATGGCGACCTCGCCGTGGTGGGCGCCGGCGGCGGTGGCGTCGTCGGCGTTGGCCCTACCTGCACGGCGGGAGGACGAGAGCACGAGCCAGAGGATGATGGCGTTGGCCGCGACCCAGAGAAAGATCGGGGAGAAGAGGAAGTCGCGGTTGGCGATCGTGGCGGGGATGTAGGAGGAGCCCGCCGTGGCGGCGAGCACGGGCACCACCATGACCGTGGCCTTGAGGAGGAAGGAGGAGCTCATGGTGGTGGTTGTGCTCCCGGTTGGTTGCGTGTGGTGTGAAGGCCAAGCAAGAGGGCCAGTGGTTTATATAACGCCGGCCGTGGGCTCGAGTGAGACGTCGGCTGTTGATTGCAGCCGCCTTGGGGGCACGGAGGCTTTAACTGGAAAGTACAGTACAAACAAAGCTGGTTGTCCCCGAGTGATTCGGATAATTACTGCACGTAAGTTACCTGTCATGTTAGATGTTACGGCACATATATCTCTGGAACACACGTGGATTTTATTTTATTTTTAATTTGAGAAACCATGAAGAAAAATAAAAGAGCGCCAGACAAATCTGCGCCGCACGTCTCGGGGAATTTCACAGGAAACAATTCCGGTTTTCATTAAATTTAATGTGTTTTTTCTAAAAACTTTTAAATAGTCATCAAGAGCTGAGACAAGACATGGCCCACCCAAGAGAAGCATTAACCACAGTTGATTAGGTCGCGGGATCCGGGGACACGCACCAAGTCGCCCCGGTCGTCTCGCGAGGGTCAGTCAAGCTGCGCTACGCTTACCAATCCAAATCCCGGACGCAGCAGGATCGTCAAATTCACCAAGCCACCAACGCGAGAGCACGATGCTGTTGGCCGCGAAATTTCTCACGGGCCACACCCGCGCGCACCACTCAGCGAAAGCAACTCCGTGGTATTCTAGAGAGCATAGAACTGGTCATATGATCGCCTGTAGTATATATACATTTTTTTTTCTGACCTGAAGGAAGGTGCAGTGTCATGACGCGAGAGGAAGAAAATAAAGGTCATCTCCTCAAGGCACAAAATAAACTCCCGGTTTTTTTTTTTTTAAAAAAAACAAGGGTGGGAAAGCTCGCACACCATAGGTCAGAGGCCGTGGTGTCAACACGCATTTGGATGATGGAAGATGCTCACCCACGCCGTGCCGTGACTGACTTACTACGGGCATGTTTTTTTTTTTTTTTTGTGACAGAATCAAGATGCTCACCCTTGAGCGTCAGCATCCTGTTCCTGTCACCAGCTTCTGCAGTCGCAAGATGAAAAGGAGGTGTCGCGCGCTGCTCTACAGTCCACACTCCCAATACAGTGGATGTGCCTTTTGTCGCGGAAGTCCAAAGCACGCGGTGCATAATCCAGGCTGCACCGTACCGTACCGTATAATGTGCACAAGCAGCCCGTGTCCGACGGCAAATCGATCCAATCATCATCATTGTCTAATTCGATCATCATGCATGGGATGAATCTAAGAGGCTAGATTTTACTGTTGTCTTACCAGAAATCGCCATGAATCTAAGATACGCATTCGTTTCTCAAATTAAAACCCTATGTGCTGAAAAAGAATATTTGTGCGATGTAAAACCTCCGAGATGTCGTGCGATGGCATGTTGGCTGTATGGTTAATACATTGATGCTATTAGATTTGTTTTTTTTAAGATGATTTTAAATAGAATTTGGAATATGGTTATGGAGCAGTGGCATAATGCTAGTTTAAAGGTAACGAATGCACCTACTAATGATAGCCGGTGACTTGACATTATTAAGGAACCGCATGGAAAACTATAATGCCAACTAACGTTACAGATGGCAGTTTTTGCTTAATGCTGTATTATTGATGAATTTTAGTTATAAAGAACTAGTACTAATAAGAACTAGCACAGTTGGCAAAAGAACCTACCTACGGATCGGAGGGCTACTAGCACTGTACGGATCGCGAGCTTACTAGGTTCCTATTACCATCGTTCACGTATCATATTAGTACTAGAATTATTCTTTTTGCTCGCAAAAAGAAACCCACCATTTATCTGTTCATGTTATTACGCACAATATATGCTTGCAAAAAGCACCGCGGCTCTTGGCGCGCGGCGCGCGGCCTGCTTATCCGGGCGCACGGACACGCGGTCCCCCGAGCACCCACCACCCTACCCATCTAAAAACGCACGCACCAGCAACACAAGAGAAAGCGCAGCGCATGCGGCGGCTCGCACCTCGCAGAAACCCAATCAATATTTCCCGGCCGGCGACGAGACATGCCAACCGACCTCGCACTTGCTTCCCCGGCCGCCACGACGCCGACGCCGACGCCGATTGGCCGGGTGAGCCCCGCTGCACATGGGCGCGACCTGCCCCCGGCCGCAAGGCGACGAGCGCCTCGCCTTCTCTACTCTAACCCAATGCAACCGGTTGGTAGCGAGCTGCTGGATATGGATATGTTTCTGTGCGCGAGATAGTTAGTGAGTTCCTGCTTTGCTAAAACTAAACTTGCTTCGGAGCTGTAACCCAAGCTCCCGAGTTTGCTTGCGCAAGCTCATGGAATGAATACTGCTATGTTGCGAGGGAATCTTGAGCTTATTGTTATACGCTTGTAACTAGTTGTGGGTTGTACGTGCGCGTCCCAAATCTATGTTTGTTGTGCGCGCGTAGTGGGAGGCGTGTCCTCCGGAGATGGGCGCGTAGGAGAAAGGGATAAGGGAGAGGGATTTGTTTGCATTGTGTGCTGCTGATGTTGGCATTACCGCAACAAAAGCAAAGCAGTGGTACTGATGTAACTACTGCTGCTTGGAGTAGCAGCGCTAGCTTGCGTAGTTGAGCTGCTGTACTAGGAAGAATTAGAGACTGGAATTATTGCGTTGCCATTGCTGCCCAAACTTAAGTTTTAGGTAGAAGTCGGCACAAACCACACTAACCATGGTGGTAATAGCCACTGCAGGTAGAGCGGTAAGTTGGAATTTGGACGCAGTTGTTGCCATCGTGGAAAGTCGATCACGGAGCACAGGCCGAACGCCCGGTAAATTTGGACGAGGACGACCCTGGTTGGGAAGCCCCTTTCTGCCCACACTGTGGCTGGATGCAAGAGGGGATGGGAAAGCAGCTTTCGCTTTTGCACGCGACAAGGTTTGGATTTGGAGAAGGATGATGCAAAGCCAAACCGAACGTGACGCGACGTCGACATGCCCCCACTCCCACCGTCGCCGGACGAGCAGTGCAACCACCGTTCTGCTGGAGCCTACCCGGCGGCCGCCCCGGCTAGGCAGGCAAGCTGCTACCCGGCCCCTCCTCATCCTCCCGGTGTTTCCGTGCCTCGCTTCGTTTCTTTGACGCATGACCAGAGTCGAGACTCGACAGAGAAGCTGACGAATCGTGGCCACGGAGACCGTACCGGGTGGACGGATAGGTACGCGACGCAAATAGACGGCGGCGAGAAGGCCGCGGCTTTTCGGCCCAGTACCTGACAGGCAGTGGGGTCGCGGCGCCCGCGGGAGCGGTCAGGTGCGCCTCATGGACACGGCCGGAGCGACCTTTATTTCCTGCAAGACGACGCAGCGCCGCCGGCCGGCCGGCGTCTAGCTGCACCGCACAGAACCAGCACGTCGCTTTTCTGAAACGAGATGTGTTAATTACAGGAGACAGGGACATGTCGCGTAGGCAGTCAACAGGTCGCCTGACAGCTCAGGGTCCCGTGGTAAAGCTGCTTGTTCAAGGTTGCTGGTGCCTGGTTGCACCATGTGCCTGAGAGTTTACCTAGCTAGTTATTGATGGTACGTGTGCGGTGAGCTGAGCTTGTGAGCCAGGACATCTCAAAGTCGTCACAGATTTGGAGCAGTCATTGATCCATCACATGCATTGTGTTTCTCCTCAGTTCTGCATCCACACATTTGCTACCATCTCCGGCGCTCTGGCTTTCGGTCCGGTGATATCTTGGAGGATCTACACGAGATGAGCGGATAAGATTAGATGATCAAGATGGGGGACGTGATGGACGCATAGATTGGTTTCTGTCATGGCTTGGATTTTCCCCTGCAGGTTGAAAAGGACGGCGATCAGAACTCGGGAGTGGCCGGTGGCTGCTACAACAATGGTTTCTCATCTTTCCTAGGTACTTGAGCTGATATATATAGCCTTTCTCATGTAGCCCTTGTGCGCATTACCTAAAACAAATTAGAAGACCCATTGCTGTGAACTCAACAAGCAAGTCAGCATTCGGCCGGGGTGCAACGCACGGCGAAATTATGACATCATATATGTTCATGCAAATATGCAATATTGCCAAAGGGAATCATTGAAATGTTTTGTTGCGTTACATTCAATTAACAACAGACGAATTTGGAATACCTACGAGATTAGGAGATAGCATTTAAGCTCAACCTATTCTAAGTAGAGTAAGTCACGAAAATGTCCCTTTCTGTTCGAAAACTCTATCTATGTTGATGTGTCAAAGGAAAAAGATAACCTAAAGCATGTGTACTGTCATTTTGTCAACAGTTGACAATGATATGCAAGCCGAAACCATTCGATCAAAATGTCAGGTCCGAGCTTGCCATATCTTGTCTCTAGGATAACTAGAGGACGAAGGTAACACAATGCCACACAGGGATGCACCTTATGGAGCACATATTATTGCAGTTTTCTCATACAATCCAGCTTCGGGTGAACGATTAGTAAATACCAAAAAGCTACCCATGCAATCTTAAATACATAATCATTTCCACAAAAAAAAGCAAAAAGGAAAAATAAAAAATTAAAAAGGGATATGCATCTGTTCCAATGAACATACATTTCATTCATGGAGAACAACATAATTTTTAGATAGCACATAAGCAAATCAGTAATTTTCTGGGACGAAACCATGAGTACGTCACTATTGTTGAGCGTAGTATGATTGACAAACAAGAACAACAAAGCCTTGCAGTCTCAAGTAAGTTGGGTAGCAAGAACAGTCTGTGACAACCAAAAAGTAAATAGGTGTTCAAACTATTTTATTGACAACACCTAATTTCATTATCAACTAAAACTGTCAACCAGCATCTATTTGGCTGGAAGGTTCAAGGTCTTGATCTTGATATTTTTGTTTAGAATTTCTTGGGCACCATGATAAGCATCTATCTAGAGTGCCCTAGAGTATTTCCTGATTTCATATGAAATTGATGTGATGGAAACCAGATGTCGGTTCGAAGCTGAGCCCCCTGGTATTTGTTTCACACATTCTGAGAGTCTGTTGTAGTCATTAAGTAACTGAGCCATTGCTACTTTTATAATCGCCATTCCAGACAAAAGGTTACTGCAAGAAGTTACAACTTCATTGTGCATGATCTCTAGAGCATTTCTCCACTTAATGGCAAAGTTCTTCACAACTGGCTCAAGGTCAGCACTATTTGAGCATTCGGTGTAAAATAACAACTCTTCGGCTAAAAAGAGAACAAGAATGATCAGTTTTGCATCGCATTCTCATCAAGTGGCATTTAAGTTTTCTGCAACTTACAAACACGACTCCTCACAAATCGAAGTAATTCTCTGAAATGTTCCATGAGCAAATCATCCTGTAACCCAACAAAAACAATAAGAAACACTGTCATATGGGTTTGATTTCTGGGCATTTTGGTAAAAGAAAACGAAGAGCTTAAGACAAAACACCCTTGGTTCTCGAATCCAAAACCAAGAATAAATGGTGACTAGCTGCGTGATTGCATCAGTGCATTATGCAAGTAAATTTAATACATGTGCTGACTTAGTTTTGCATACCAATTATTTTCACATGATTATATTTCTTGTTATCCATAAATGTATTTCATTAACATATAAGAAATACTATAAAGGGTCAAAACCACCCGGTTGCTGTCTAAAACTTATTATTAATGGCCTGATGCATTTTTTAGGTGGAGATCGGAGTTTGACGCTGTGTTTAGATAGCTGAAAACACTGTAGCTTTAAAAAATACTGTAGCATTTGCTGAGAAACGTGTTTTTGTGAGGGAGGAATAGTGAAAAGTTAGAATGAATAGTGAAAAGTTGGGGAATCTGAACAGGGCTGAATAAAATTTAAACAAAAGTACTAGATCCCACTAGAAACAATCCAAACCACCAGAACAACCTACAAGCTAGAACCAGTCTGTTAGTATGATACCATGGCTCAATAATTGTACATAGCAATATACTAAAACATGAGAGGATCGCTTTACCACAAAAGCCATCATGTTACTTTCTAGCTTCTCTTCAAAATATCTTTGCAGATTTTTGGCTTCATCACCAGCTTCCTGAGAAAAGCTACATAGCTACAATAAACCTTCGTAAAGAATTGAATAGTATAAGATGAAAAATTAGAAATTGAGTCATTAACCTTCAGGACAGAGATGGCCATGTCATAATTATTCAAAACAAAAAGGTGCTGCAGCTTGGAAGTTGTAAAATGTTGGGCAAGCTTAACAAGTAGAACATCAATAGCTGACCGCAAGCGTTCCAAGTTCATATCAAGCTGCATAAGTTATGAATAATACTATCATATAAGCTGGCAACCCAATTACAGCTTTTACAAAAGCAAGAATTCTAATAGAAAAGACTGAACGATGAAACAATATCATATTTAGAATGAATCTGGAACTAGAATTGCTGAACCCCTGCCCCATAATTTTGGTTTTTGAGAAGGGGTTAAAAACTCTGTTTTATATTTGAGTTTGGTACAAAAGAAAAGTATAATTAAGACAGTCTAGCAGATAAGTGTTGTACGATCCAGACAATGTTTTCCAATTGTAAAGGCGTGCTTATTTTCTCTGAATTTTTTTAAAAGTAAATTCAAAATTAGATGTCTTGTCTTTTCCTAAATTTCTCAAAATACTTGGATCACAGAAATTTTGGTGTGACCTGCCTTTCTTAACAAAAAAGTAGAATATTTTTCTTAGCTATTACTGTTATTTTTCTTGCGTTTTTGTGAAGAAATAATTAGCTGTCATTGGAAGCGTGCATAAATTGAGAGTACACATGTGGCCTAGGAGCACCATGTAAATGACACGTTGGATGGTATATACCAAAAACCTCCTGCTTGTACTTTCACCAAACTTCCTTCATACAAATCTGATATTGTGGGTAGCATCAGAGTATAATGACTCTTCTTTCTAAAGGGACTATAATGACTATTTTTTAATGAAGATTTCCATTAGTGGTCTGCTTTGTTAGATTGGCTGTATGGGCTGGCCACCTGGGCCTTGGCGCTCACGCCTGATGGCTGGGCTGCCCCGTGGGTTTTATAGTAGTTGATCATAGATTAGGCAAGGATCTCCGTTGATTGGGTGTATTCTATAAACCCTAGACGTTCCTTGCCTATATATTGTACACCCTTGTACCTCTGTCAATCAATCTACTATTCTCCTGTGCCATATTGCTTTCATGGTATCACGAGTCTGAGATCCTCCTCGGCTCTCCTCTCTTCTGCTGCCCTAGGCACCGGCACCCTGCCGAGCTGCGCTCTGCGCGCTGGACTCCCCCGCCTGCGCCATGTCTACTCCCCCTTTCTCCCCCACGGCTGCCGCAGCCGCCGCCCAGAAGGATGCCGCCAGCACGCAACCAACGGACTCCTCCCTGTCCTCTGGTTCCTCTCCCCAGCAGGACGAGGTCGCGGCGCGCAAGGCCAAAGAGAAGGCCTCCGCCGACGCCCTGGAGCGCCAGCGCCTCTACGACGCCGCCTTGGCTCGCGCCGCCGCGGCAGAGGAGGAGGCCGCCGCCGCCGCTCAGGCCCGCGCCGACGCCCTCAAGCGCGCCGCCCAGGAGCGGGCGGCCGCCGCTGCCCTCGTCGCCCCTCCTCCGCCTCCTCTGGACCTCATCAGCGGCGGCGCCCCCACCGATCTGCGCAGTGCTCTGCTCCTCCAGGAAGCAGCAGCGCTTCTGCAGATCCACTCCCAGGCTATTGCTGTCACCAACATCCGGAGTCTGGTGCCCATCGTCCTCGACGTCGACTCCAGCAACTTCAACCGTTGGCGTGACCAGTTCCTGCTTGTTCTCCAGCGCTACTCCCTCACGGACCACGTCCTCCGCGACGCCTCCGACTCCTCTCCGGATTGGGACCGGATGAACACCGTGGTGAAGTCCTGGGTCCTCGGCACTCTCACCGACGACATCGCCGAAGCCATCTCCTCCCGCGGCACTGCTCGAGCCGCCTGGTTTGCGTTGAGAAGATGTTCCTCGGCAGCAGCGAGGCACGCTCCATCCAACTCGAGACAAAGTTCCGCAACTTCGTTCAAGGCGACCTCTCCGTCACCGAGTACTGTCGCCGGCTGAAGAAGATGGCCGATGATCTGTCTGCCCTGGGCGAAGTGATCACTGATCGCACTCTCGTCCTCAACGTGATCCGCGGCCTCAATGACCGCTTCGCCCACGTCGGGTCCCTGCTGCGCCGCGCCAAACCCTTCCCCTCCTTCCTGGAGGCCCGCGACGACCTCCTCCTCGAGGAGATCACCCTGGAGAACCGCCCGAGTGCTCCCGCTGCTGCCCTGACCGCCCAGACCAAGAACCAGGCTCCTGATTCATCCCAGCAGCCGGCCTCTGGCTCCGGAGGCGGCAACAGCAAGTCCTCCAATCGTCGCAGCAAGCGCGGCGGCAACAATGGAGGCAACGGTGGTGGCAACAAGTCTTCCGGCGCCCCTGCCCAGCAGTCTGGTGGTGCTGGTGGCGCCAAACCAGCAGCACCTCCCTCCACTCCGTGGCTGACCTACTACAACCCTTGGACGGGGACCATCCAGATGTGGCCTGGTCCTCGCCCACCTCTGGCACCGCTTCCTCGTCCCCCACAGCAGCAACAGCAGCAGGCCTTCGTCGCGCAACAGCAACCTGCGGCTGCTCCTGACGCCGCTCAGCAGTGGGGTGCTCAGGCGCTCTACAACCCCATGGTCGGCCTCCCTCCAGCTTGGGATCAGCAGTCACTGGCTGCCAACTTCAGCACTGCCACGCTGAATCCTCCCCCCTCGCAGGACTGGTACTTCGACTCAGGTGCTACCTCCCATATGACCTCCTCCTCTACTCATCTTTCACATTCTACTTTTCCGCGGTATCCTACTCCTTCATCCATTATTGTCGGTGATGGTTCTTTGCTCCCTGTCATAGCTACTGGCTCTACTGAGTTACCCCGCTCTTTGCGTCTTAATAATATCCTTTTTTCGCCACAAATTATTAAGAATCTTATCTCAGTTCATCAGTTTACTACCGATAATAATTGTTCTGTGGAGTTTGACCCTACTGGTTGTTCTGTGAAGGATCTGGAGTCTAGGACCGAGATCGTCAGGTGCAATAGCTCCGGACCGCTGTACCCCCTACGCCTCCCTTCAGCACACTCCCTTGTCGCCAAGACCGCTTCCCCCTTGTGGCATCGCCGCCTCGGCCATCCTGGTCATGAGGCCCTTTCGAAGCTAGCATCTAGTGTCTCGTGTCAAATTGAGGATTGTTCCGACTTATGTCATGCTTGTCAGTTAGGGCGTCATGTTCGTCTTCCCTTTCCGACATCCACGTCCCGTGCGTCTAGCAAGTTTGATCTTATTCATTGTGATCTGTGGACATCCCCAGTTGTCAGTGTCTCAGGTTTCAAATATTATTTGGTTCTTCTTGATGACTGCACTCATTACTTGTGGACATTCCCCTTGCGATTCAAGTCTGACGCGTTTAACACTATTTCTAACTTCATCTCTTTTGCCTCCACTCAGTTCGGCGCTACCGTAAAGGCTGTCCAATGCGACAACGGGACTGAGTTTGACAATCTCAGCTCCCGCACCTTCCTCCTCACACGGGGCATTCATCTTCGTATGTCTTGTCCTTATACCTCCCCGCAGAACGGTAAAGCTGAACGCATTATTCGCTCCATCAATAATGTAGTTCGCTCCCTGCTGTTCCAAGCCTCCATGCCTCCCCCTTACTGGGCCGAGGCCCTCTCCACGGCGACCTCGTTGCTCAACATCTTGCCCACCAAGACCCTTTCTTTCTCTACGCCGCACTTTGCCCTTTTTGGCAAACCGTCGACGTATGATCATCTGCGGGTCTTCGGCTGCAAATGTTACCCCAACTTGTCTGCCACTGCCAAGCATAAGCTCGCTCCTAGGTCTGCTCTCTGCGTCTTCCTAGGCTATTCCGCTTACCATAAAGGATACCGCTGCCTTGACCTTTCCTCGAATCGAGTGATCATCTCTCGGCATGTCATCTCTGATGAAACTGCCTTTCCGTTTGCTGAGCGCGACGGCCCTCGCAGCCCTGCGACCTTCGATTTTTTTGATGCTTCTGACAGTGTGCCAGTCCCAATTGGGTCGCACAAGTTTCTGCCTGCAGGTACTGGCGCCTCCATCCCTATGGCACCGTCCACGGCCGGCGGCACTCCTAGCCTCCCCACGGCTGGGCCACCTGAGTCGCCATCACCAGCACCAGCAGATCCCCTGGCGCGCGCGCTCTACATCCCACCTGCGCTGCGTGCCACGGGGTCCTCGTCGCCCTCCTCCGCGCCACGCGCGGCCACGTCGACCCCTTCCGCGCCACGCGCGGCACCGGTCTCCTCCGCGCCACGCGCGGCCACGTCACCTTCCGCGCCATGCGCGGCACCGATCTCCTCCGCGCCACGCGCGGCCACGGACGCCTTCGGCTCTCTGACTCCTGCGCGCTATGTCCCGCCAGCTCTGCGTGAGCCCCAGACTCCCGGTGGACGCTGCCTGGACTTGGACCTGACGCCTACATCTCCGAGTGTGCGCGGTCCTCCGCCCGGCTTCCCTCCGCTTGCAGCTGCACCGGCGCAGGACGTCACCAGAGTGTACTCACGTCGACCTGTTCCAGTAGCCCTTCCGGTCCCTGCAGCTTCTACGCTGCTCCCTGCAGCGCCACCGGTGATGCCAGCTCCTGCACCAGCACCGTCCCCTGCTGCTGTTCCCCGCGGTGCGGTTGCTGTTCCCCCGATCAGTAACCAGCACATCATGGCCACCCGTGGAAAGACCGGCTTCCGGGTCCCTGCTCGCGTTCCTGGACAGTTGTACCACACTGTGTCTTTGTCTCCAGTGCCCAAGACCTTCCGTAGCGCTCTGGCCAATCCTCTCTGGCGAGCGGCTATGGAGGAAGAACATGATGCTTTGCTGAAGAATCACACTTGGGAGCTTGTACCACGCCCTGCTGGAGCTAACGTGGTCACCGGCAAATGGATCTTCAAGCATAAGTTCAATGCTGATGGGTCTCTTGAGCGATACAAGGCACGCTGGGTTCTCCGTGGTTTCACTCAACGCCCGGGCGTGGATTTTGCTGAGACTTTCAGCCCAGTGGTCAAACCTGCGACTATTCGCACAGTGCTATCTCTGGCCCTCTCTCGTCATTGGCCTGTTCATCAGCTTGACGTGAAGAATGCCTTCCTCCACGGCACCTTGATTGAGACAGTTTACTGTATGCAGCCCTCTGGTTTCGAGGATTCTGTCCACCCCGATTTTGTTTGCCGCTTGAACAAATCACTCTACGGGTTGAAGCAAGCTCCTCGTGCATGGTACAGTCGGTTTGCCTCTCACTTGCTGTCTCTTGGATTTGTTGAAGCCAAGTCAGACACTTCGATCTTTGTCTATCAGCGTGGATCCAAGACTGCATACCTACTGCTCTATGTTGATGATATTGTCCTCACTGCGTCTTCCTCAGCATTTCTTCGACAGATTATTTCCGCTCTCCAGCAGGAGTTTTCTATGAAGGATCTTGGTGAACTGCAGCACTTTCTGGGCATGCATGTTCAACGCCGTGGTGACAGTCTACATCTCTCTCAGCGGCAGTATATGATGGAGATTCTTGATCGTGCTGGTATGGCTGAGTGCAAGCCTTGTTCTACACCTGTTGATACAAACCCCAAGGTTGCTGCGGCTACTGGTCCTTCGGTCGCTGATCCCTCGGATTTCCGGAGTCTTGCTGGTGCTCTCCAGTACCTGACGTTCACTCGACCGGATATTGCGTATGCTGTTCAGCAGGTTTGCCTTCACATGCATGATCCTCGAGAGTCTCATCTTGCAGCTCTCAAACGGATTCTTCGCTATGTTCGGGGCACTCTTGATCTCGGTCTCCTGCTGCGACCGTCTTCTTCTTTGGATCTAGTGGTCTACACTGATGCTGATTGGGCTGGCTGTCCGGACACTCGTCGGTCCACCTCGGGCTACGCTGTGTTCCTTGGTGACAATCTTATTTCCTGGTCCTCCAAGCGTCAGAATACTGTCTCCCGATCCAGTGCTGAAGCTGAGTATCGCGCAGTGGCCAATGGAGTGGCTGAGGCTTCCTGGTTGCGCCAGCTTCTTCAGGAACTTCATGCGCCTCTTCGTCGTGCTACCCTGGTGTATTGTGATAACATCAGTGCTGTCTATATGACCTCCAATCCAGTCCAGCATCAGCGCACCAAGCATATTGAGATTGACCTACACTTCGTCCGCGAGCGTGTTGCAATTGGTGATCTTCGCGTTCTGCATGTGCCGACCTCATCGCAATATGCAGACATCTTCACCAAGGGGCTTCCTTCGTTGATCTTCATGGAGTTTCGGTCCAGTCTGAACGTATGCAATGGCTGACGATCAGACTGCGGGGGCGTGTTAGATTGGCTGTATGGGCTGGCCACCTGGGCCTTGGCGCTCACGCCTGATGGCTGGGCTGCCCCGTGGGTTTTATAGTAGTTGATCATAGATTAGGCAAGGATCTCCGTTGATTGGGTGTATTCTATAAACCCTAGACGTTCCTTGCCTATATTTGTACACCCTTGTACCTCTGTCAATCAATCTACTATTCTCCTGTGTCATATTGCTTTCATGCTTTATGGTTTTTTTTTTCTCCCGGAAAACCTGTGTAGCGGCCTTATTTCAAATATGATGAGCAGACAATACTTGCATAATAATTATTAAATGAACTACTTCAAAAGCTAGATATATGTGAATAGATCATCAAGGGTCATAATTAAGTAACTATGTAAAAAGTAAAGGTTTTATCAATATGAGCTCAGTACAACATATACAGCAGATGTTTGCAGTATTAAAAAGAAAATGGTATTATATAATTCAACAAACCTGACCGTCTCCACATTCAGCATTAAGTTGAACAAGGGATGCTGTGAACTCCACGTAGCACCTTACAATATGGTTCGGATGGGTACCATCTATCCATAACGTTTTCGCATCGCACTGATATAAGCTTTGGAGGTACATGTCAAACACTACCTTGAAACGTGGCCAGAGATACATGATAGCCTAAAGCAGATAGGAGAGTGTCACAATCAGGATAAGAACAAACAATAATGAACAATAAGTGGAAATTAACTACAGAGTGACTGATTCGTCATTCATACAAAGTTCTGGCTCATTACGAACCTTATCAAAATAGTTCTCAAGACAAGGAAGCCGTCTGTAGGACATAACCAACTGAAACAAAAAATGGGAAAAGACTCATGTTATCTCAATGCAAAGATTGAAATGTGGTTTAACTCAATGACCCAAAATGGAAATGTGATATTAGAAAGATAAGATAACTTCAGAGCAACTACAATCTGTGTGATCAGCAATAAAACTGATTTTTTTGTTGATTACAAAAAATGATACCCTGCGCTTATACCTGCCTACCTGGTGCTTTCTAGTTATGCAGATCATAAGCATCAGGCATACAGCATCATGGCAATTCGGAAGAGTAAGATCCAAATGTTGATCAATAACAGCAAAAGGTCCTGAAAATAATGATGAGGATATGAGGATTTGTCACAATGTTCGCTTTTGACACATGATGCTTCGGGGATTGTCATGATTTACCCCTCCAAAAGTTGCCCTTTCAAGATTTTCCACCCCAGATAATGAAATATAGGATTTGACAATATTGATTTGTGCACTCAGAATTTCTCCCTTTGGGTGTATTATCTCCAATGTTTAGAGTCAAGATACCAAGTGGAAACACGCTTGTACTGAGAACCCAACTAATACTGCCATGGCCATGGTCAATCCAGACCAGCAACACAAATTTGAATCCCATTTGCTTAATGCAGTCACATTCACCCCATTTGCTTTGCAATAGCATGTTCATGTTTCACTCTATACGTGTCCATGATAGAATGGTTATTATTTGCCCAATCTATTCTTTCGAAAGATAAATTAGGCATATTAGATGTTGATATGATGGCATTATATTAAAAGGCCGTACCCAGTGCTTAGAGCTCCCGCGCTGTGCGGGGTCTGGGGAAGGGTGTCAGCGGCAGGCCTTACCCCCCGCCTGTGCAATGCGGGGAGACCACGACTCGAACCCGGGACCTGTTGGCTACAGGCAATATGCTCTACCGCTGCACCAGGCCCGGCCTTCATATGACGGCATTATATTCATTGGATAAATTAAAGTGTTAGTGGAGATAACACAAATTAATCATAAACGACAAGAATACCTTCAAAAACTTGATAAAACAGTGATTCTTCTCCAAAGAATGCTTCAATGAAAAGATACCTGCAAAAGTAAAATATGGAAACTATTAGTACTGTTAGCATATTCTGGTACTTGATTCTAGATCAAATTGATAGATACTCAGAGCTAGCAGTGTCCATCAGAAGCTTCTGCAGACTCCTGAAAATAACTTCAGACGGATATTTACGAGAGTTGACTTGAGATATATGAGGAACCAAGCCAGGTTGATCGATCTCCTGTAAAATAGGGTAAACGAGATTATATATAGAACAATCCTTATGAAAGCAGTTGATAGGGTTCCTAGCCCTACCGGGGATCTCGCGCAGGGAATACGAGTGAGAGGGAGGTGGAGGTGGTGGACGACGGCGGCGCTGGTGTGCCGTGGTCGCGGAGGACAGGGAGAGGGGCGGCGCTGGTGGAGGCGAACAGGGAGGCGGCGCTACAGTACTCGCGGTTACTGTAGCGCGAGGGAAGGAGTCGAGGGTTTAGGGTTGGCCCTTGAGGCCAGCAATCAGATTGATTGCCAACTTATTCAATACTTCCAAGTTTGGGAGTATATATCTCCAAATTACAAAATATCTAAGGAAACTAATCCATCTAGGAAAAGAAAACTACTAGCCACAATTACGGAAACGGCGGCGGAAATAGGTGATGGGCCTGTGGGGCGCCACCACCCCTGGCTGCGCCGCCGCCCCCTGACCAGCCGCGCCTGGGCCCTGGTCAGGTTGGGCCGTAACATCTCTCCCCTCCTCCACAAACAGCTCGTCCTCGGGCTGAAATGCAGGAAAGCGCGCCTTGAAGTCGTGGAGAGGTTCCCATGTGATCTCCTTCTCAGGCTCGCCTTCCCACTCGACCTGCAGCTCCCAGGAATCCAGCTTCCGCCGAGCCCGTAACACCCTCGCCGGGATGGACACTAAGCGGCCCTCCTCCAGAGCCGGCAGAGGCGGGGGCGTTGTCGGTGGAGCGCCGTAGAATGGCTTCAGCAGGCCGACGTGGAAGACATCGTGGAGACGAGCGCCTTCCGGCAATGCCAAGCGATAGGCCACCTGCCCGATGCGCTCGACGACGCGAAAGGGCCCCGTGTAGCGAGGGCCAAGCTTCCCTTTGGCGCGCGGCTCCAGGGACTGAGTCGGGCGATGCAGGAGGCGCAGCCAAACCCAAGCCCCAACAGCGAACTCCAGCTCGCGGTGATGACGGTCGTAGTAGTGCTTGGCGTAGTTGCGAGCTTGCAGGAGGCGTTCCCTGATGTCAGCGATGAAGGCGTCGCGGTCTCGTAGGAGCTGAGAGGCCTCTTCCGACACCTCAGCGCCTGGCGCATGGTGAAGAAGAGGCGGAGGGGGCCGGCCGTACACCACCTCAAATGGCGTTGCGCGGAGCGCCGTGTGGTACGAAGTGTTGTAGCAGTACTCCGCCCATGAGAGCCAGTCCACCCAGGCACGGGGCGGTCGCCAGTCGCACAACGGAGGTACATGGCGATCACCTTGTTGACCACCTCCGACTGGCCATCTGTGTGAGGATGGAACGCCGTGCTGAAGCGAAGCTGGACGCCCGACAGCTTGAAGAGGTCCCTCCACAGCCGACTCGTGAAGACCGGGTCCCGATCGCTGACGATGGAGCTCGGGTAGCCGTGCAGGCGGACGACCCCATCGAAGAAGGCGCGGGCGACGGAGGCGGCCGTGTACGGGTGGCTGAGGGGGATGAAGTGGGCGTACTTCGAGAAGCGATCCACCACTGTCAGGATCACCGAGCGCCCGTGAACCTTCGGCAGTCCCTCGATGAAGTCCATAGAGATGTCCGCCCAGACCTGGGAAGGCACCTCAAGGGGCTGTAGCAGGCCAGCCGGCAGGAGCATCTGGGTCTTGTTGCGCTGGCACGTCGCGCATGCCCGCACATGATCCTCGACGAGGCGCTTGTCGTGCGGGATGTAAAACTCTGCACGGAAGCGCTGGAGCGTCTTTTGCACGCCCTCATGACCCACCGCATGGATCAGGTCTAGGGTGCGCGTGCGCAGGTCGGCAATGTCGGGGATGAAGATGCGCGTGCCGTGTAGGAGAAGACCATCGGCCAAGCGCCAGGGCGCCCCTAGCTCGCCCGTCTGGAGGCGCTACGTGAGGCGGTTGGCCTCGATGTCCTGGAGTGTGGCCGCCCGCAGCTCGTCGAGGAGGGCGAAAGACGGCCCCGAGATCGCCAGCGCCTGTGGCGTGTCGGAGGCGTCCTCGTCGCGGCGGGACAGGGCGTCGGCCACGGAGTTCAGGCGTCCTGGGCGGTATTCCACCGCGAAGTCGATCCCGAACAGCTTGCTGAGCCACTGATGTTGAGGAACAGTGGACAGCCGCTGGTCGAGGAGGAACTTCAAGCTGTAGTGGTCGGTGCAGACGAGGAAGCGCCGGCCCCAGAGGTAGGGGCGCCAATGCCGTACCGCCTGGACCAAACCAATGAGCTCCCGCTCGTAAGCCGCCAGCTTGCTGTGGCGAGCGGCGAACGGGCGGCTGAAGAAGGCCAGGGGTCCCTCCCCCTGATGGAGCACGGCGCCGAAGCCCGTGCCCGAGGCGTCGCAGTCCACGACGAACTGCCGGCTGAAGTCCGGCATCTGGAGGACCGGCCCCGTCGACAGCGCCCGCTTGAGCGCCGTGAAGGCCTCCGCCGCCTCCGTCGTCCAGGCGAAGGCCTCCTTGCGGAGGAGGCGCGTGAGCGGAGCGGCGATGGAGCCGAAGTCGCGGATGAACTTGCGGTAGTACCCCGCAAGTCCCAGGAAGCCGCGCACGCCTCACGCCGACCGGGGCACCGGCCAGGAGGCGACTGCCTCCACCTTGTCGCCATCCATGGTGACGCCGTTGGCGGAGATGACGTGGCCCAGATAGGCCACCGAGCGCTCGCCGAAGGAGCACTTGGAGCGCTTGACGTGGAGGCGATGTCGGAGGGCGTCGAGGACGAGGCGGCTGTGCTGCAAGTGCTCGGTCCATGATGAACTGTAAATCAAGATGTCATCAAAGAAAACAAGCACAAACCGACGTAAGAACGGCTGGAGGACGTCGTTCATGAGCGCCTGGAAGGTAGCCGGTGCGTTGGAGAGACCGAACGGCATCACCAGGAACTCGAAGTGGCCGTGATGGGTACGGAACGGCGTCTTCTCCACGTCAGACAGGTGCATGCGCACCTGATGATATCCCGAGCGCAGGTCCAGCTTGGTGAAGAAGCATGCGCCATGGAGCTCGTCGAGGAGCTCGTCGACCACCGGGATCGGGAACTTGTCCTTGGACGTCTTGTCGTTGAGGGCGCGGTAGTCGATGCAGAAGCGCCACGAGCCGTCGGCCTTCTTGACAAGCAGCACTGGTGCAGAGAACGGCGACGTGCTCGGCCGGATGATGCCTTGCGCCAGCATGGCGGAACACTGGCGCTCAAGCTCATCCTTCTGCAGCTGGGGGTAGCGGTACGGTCGGACCGCCACTGGTGCCGTCCCGGGCAGGAGGTGGATCCTGTGGTCGTAGGGGCGGGACGAAGGGAGCCCTTGCGGCTCGGCGAAGACGTCGTCGTACTCCCGCAGCAGGTCGTCGATGAAGGGGCGGTCGGGGTCGGCGTCGACGGAGTGGGCGTGCGCCACGAGCCCCTCCGAGTGGGGCGCCCCTAGCCCCCGCCAGAACACGCGCCGTCCCCGCCACTGAAACGCCATGCGGAGGGAGTCGAGGTCCAGCAGGATGGTGCCGAGGGTGCGTAGGTAGTCAGCACCAAGCACCAAGTCGAACCCACCGAGGCCGATGCTGAAGCAAGTGATGGAGAACTCCTCCCGTCCCACGAGCATCGGGACGCCTCGCGCCACCGCTGCGCACGGCACCTTGTCGCCATTGGCGACCGTCACGCGAAGGTTGGCCGGCTCGGACTCCAGCTGGATGCGGCGTGCAACCGCCGTGTCGACGAAGGTGTGGGAGGAGCTGGTGTCAACGAGGGCCTCCAAGCGCTGGCCGTTGATGAAGACCGGGATCACGATGGTGTCCCTGGTGCGGATGCCCGCGATCGCATAGAGCGACACGCGCATCGTCTCGTCGGTGGGTGGCGCCTGCTCCTCCTGTGTAGGCTGCTCCGCCATGAGGGCCGCGTGTAAGGCGGCCTCCGCCTCGGCGTCGGCCGCGCCGTCCTCCGGGTCGTCGGTGATGAGGAGGTTGAAGAGCCGCTTGCACTAATGCCCACGAACGAACGGTTCGTCGCAGTTGTAGCAGAGTCCCAAGCGGCGGCGCTCGACCATCTCTGTCGGTGTGAGACGGCGAAAGGGGCGCGGAGGCGCCTGCGTCTGGGCTGGTGGTGCCGCGGGCGCCACAGCTGGGGGCGCGCCGGTGGGAGGCGCCGGGAGCGCCAGAGGGGGCGCGCGCGCCGGCGGCGGGAGCGGGAAGCGCAAAGGCGCCCTAGACGGACGGGGCGCGGTCGGCAGCTGCGATGCCGCCTCGCGCCGCTCGTACGCCCGCGCCAAGTACATGGCCGTCTGGAGGTCGTCCGGGTGACGCAGCTCGACGTCGACCCGAATATGGTCCGGGAGGCCGCCCACGAACAGGTCCGCCTTCTGGTGAGGCAGAAGGTCGTCGGTGTGGCAGACGAGTTCGTTGAAGCGTTCCTGGTACTCTTGGACTGAGCCCGCGAAGGGAAGACGCGCCAGCTCAGACAGGCGGTTGGTGCGCACCGCCGGGCCGAACCGTTGATGACACAGTTCCGCGAAACGTTCCCATGTCGGCACGCCTTCGTCGATCTCCAAGGCGTAGTACCACGTCTGGGCGACTCCCGTCAAGTGGAAGGAGGCGAGCCAGACGCGGTCAGTTGGCGCCGTCTGTTGTCCGCGGAAGAACTGTTCGCAACGGCGCAGCCAGTTCAGCGGATCGACGGACCCGTCGTAGGAGGGAAACTCCAGCTTGCTGAAGCGCGGAACACCCAGCCCCTGGTACGCCCCGCCACCCGCGCCGCCGAGAGGGGGCTGCTGGTGGGCGCGGTAGGTGTTGGGTGCGCCCCCTGCGGCACCGCCCGTCCTGCGACCGGTCACAGATGGGTTCGGCCGGTCGGTGAAGAGCGGTGGCTGCGACGGCGAGTGGGGGAACGGAATCTCCGTGATCTTCTTCGGCGCCGATGTCCCCGGAGGGATCGTCGTCGTCTGCTCGGATGTCGGCGGGATGCCGCCATAGCCCGGCAACCCGAACTGGAAGCCCTCGGGCATGGCGACGGTGGTGGCCAGGGGAGCCGTCTCGAGCGCCTGGACGCGGGCGCCCAAATCCTTGATCGCCTGGAGGAGATCGCGCATGGTGGGCTCCGGGCTGGCGTTCTTCATCTTGTCGTCGTCGCCTGGCATAGCTGATACCAGGTTGATAGGGTTCCTAGCCCTACCGGGGATCTCGCGCAGGGAATACAAGTGAGAGGGAGGTGGAGGTGGTGGACGACGGCGGCGCTGGTGTGCCGTGGTCGCGGAGGACAGGGAGAGGGGCGGCGCTGGTGGAGGCGAACAGGGAGGCGGCGCTACAGTACTCGTGGTTACTGTAGCGCGAGGGAAGGAGTCGAGGGTTTAGGGTTGGCCCTTGAGGCCAGCAATCAGATTGATTGCCAACTTATTCAATACTTCCAAGTTTGGGAGTATGTATCTCCAAATTACAAAATATCTAAGGAAACTAATCCATCTAGGAAAAGGAAACTACTAGGAAACTAATTCATCTAGGAAAAGGAAACTACTAGCCACAATTACGGAAACGGCGGCGGAAATAGGTGATGGGCCTGTGAGGCGCCACCACCCCTGGCTGCGCCGCCGCCCCCTGACCAGCCGCGCCTGGGCCCTGGTCAGGTTGGGCCGTAACAACAGTCTTTGCACTTGGTAAAAAAAAAGCAGTCTTTGCTGACTGTTACACCAAATAATGCAACAATTATGCATTTAGAATCAATGTTTCCATGACGTTGATCTGAATACAAAAAGAATGTTCAGAGTAAAGCATCCTCTTTAACTGAGTTCAATGTGTACCTTCAAAATATTTGCACGTTCACCTAATGAAAACATGAAACGGTGATCTCCCAAATGCTCCCTTCCCCTTGTTATAATATCAATGAGACTGGTATCATATCCACTTAAATCACTGGATACACCATTATCTAGCTTCAACCTCTCCAGTGCTTCTACATACACACGAAAGTATGTACTCAGTACCTGTTTTGCCAAAACCAGAAGATAAGAACAAACTGGATTTTCGAGGTGCCAAGGAATACAACTATCCTTAACAACTTATGTTGATAGTTTCAGGTCACAATGGCTACGGGAACCACAAAAGCAGACATACAGCCAAGTTTTTCTTACTAAAAGTAGTGTTCTATCATATTCTGAATTCATAAGCTTTCTTCATGAATGGAAAATTCGTGGATACCTATAATTTGAGAACCAAATCACCAATAGGTAGCATGTACACAACTGAATGCACAATGACATATTAGTAAATTGGATGATGCTGAGCTCGCATTGTTATGCAAAAGGACAGTTCTATTGGAATCACATCCCCCCTGGGCATCGCTATATTAGTAGATTAGGTAACAAGATCTGAATGCAATGTCTGAATCGTGGAGACTAGCTGCAATATCTGAATGCAAGTCTAGCTGCAGTTTTGATGATGCGGACCAATACTCAAACATAGGAGCTTTTGACACCCAATGCAATCACCAAAATTTGGAAAGACAGACCAAAGGCTCATCCTGCCCCCATCTAGTTAAATCACTTCTAGATACTGAGACTTATACCTCTCGACACCACCCAACCCCATAACGATTGACACCAGAGACCAAACACATCACAAAAACCATGTTCATACTTGTTAACAATTTGTACAGCTTTGATTTAGCCATGGACAAACTGACTATTAGATCACACAGATTTACCTTGTTCATTATACCGACATTTGGAAAGACAGACCAAAGGCTCATCCTGCCTCCATCTAGTTAAATCACTTCTAGATACTGAGACTTATACCTCTCGACACCACCCAACCCATAACCATTGACACCAGAGACCAAACACATTTCAAAAACCCTGTTCATACTTGTTAACAATTTGTAGCCATGGAGAAACTGAATATTAGATCACACAGATTTACCTTGTTCATTGTACCGACATATGATGCACACAAATTAGCATATGTCTCAGAACCATGCTCTTTAAGAAACAGAACGAGATACCTGAGAAACCATGTAAGTAACAATTATCTCATGCGGTATCTGTATATTATCATCAGTGTGACATGAGCAAAATAAAACGACGAAGAATGAAGAAGCTCTATGCATCAAAATATCATCAGTGTAGCAGACATGAGTAAATCAAAGTATGAGAAGAATATGGATAGGATTCTCCTTATGACCATTTGTATTAGAAGTTGACACCTTAGAACTAGAAGGCAATTGCACTGGGGAAAAAAATATAGTTTTGCACTTCATATACCTATGTTTCTGAAGCAAATTTTGTTGCAATATCTGTATATTAGTTCCAGGCTTTCTCATGGCAAAGAAAATCTCGAGAATATGGCTGGAAACCTGAAATGATAAATGCAGAGAAATATGGGCATGAAATATCACTCCAGAACACATATTAAGCGAGCTAATTAACCAGAAAAATAAATAACCCAGATGTGCAACCTTGGATAGTGCCTTTTGTCGAAGCCTTTCCAGTTCTTGCTTAATATCTTTCAAAGCATTTGATGCATTATCAACTTGAACAAATTTCAACTTTTTGCTCAAAATCTCCAGGCTTCTGGCATAACCATCATTTACCTGCCAAAAGAAACTGGAATAGCAAGCCATATGAACCATACAAAAGAAACCAGAATAGCAAGTCATGGATGCTAGATAACTTGAAGCATGGAAGACAAAGTTGTAAGTAAATAATCATAATGCAAAACCATAGCATCAGATATCTGGATGCTAGATAATTTGAAGCATGGAAGACAAAATTGTAGGTAAATAATCATAACGCAAAATCATAGCATCAGATATCTGGATGCTAGATAATTTGAAGCATGGAAGACAAAATTGTAGGTAAATAATCATAACGCAAAATCATAGCATCAGATATCTGTGTTTTTGGACATTTACCTCTCCATTAACAAGAATATCTACCAAACCAGGAGGAGCGATTATCTCTTCAACAAATCCAGCAAGCTTTGTCTCAACCAACTGTGCATGTTTAAGTTTTCATGTGAGAACATCTAATGATAAATGAGTGCACCATATGTTACAGTAGAAAAGTATCCTAAGTTGATTGATCAAATCTCTGAAAAAAAATCATGTTACTTGTAGGATAATTTGTGATGATTGGTACAGGATTTTTTTATGTATAATTATGATAGCAGGTCTGTCCTGACCTTGCGGTTCTTCAGTTTCAAACTTATATCCAAGGATTTCACCTGGAGGCTCCTAATTTCTGAGCTTATTGAACCTATATGTTCCTGCCAAGCGAACCATTAAAACTGATTTCAATTATTTGATTAAAATAAAAGGCTAATTTAAGCAGAAGCTGCTACAGAACATTTCTGTGCCCCCTTTCTTGCAAATTTAATTAAATGGAAAAAACTAAAAATGGCTCGTAAAAGCAACAGATATTGCAACAAAATTAGCATAACAAAATTTATCGAACCCCTTTCTGAAACTAAATATGCATTACATTACTAATTAGGTTTTCCTTTTAATAAAAAGGAGCACAGAAGCGTTTGTTTATCTTGGTCTACAAAATGTCAAAAACACTGTGGCAACATCTGCATGCCTGCGTCATTGATTTCTTATATTCTGGGCCAGAAGTAAATGAGATCTTAGATACTAAAATGTTTATCCTGTGTGACCATGTAAAGCAGCCTGACAAGTTATCAAGTTCAAGGAGATTGAAAGCCCAATTTAAGAGAATATGAAAGCTCCATCAAGTATCATAGGCAAACACCACCTTTTAGCCACACAATCTTTGAAGAAGAATAAAACACTACTGGCGAATTACAATTACAAACACACCCATGTTTTGTATGTCCACACAGTAATGTATATCCACGTACCTGGAACCCACCAAGTATTGATCCTATTTGTGACAAAATATTGTCACATTCGTGAATCTGATCATGCAACAGAGCAAGGCTGTCGTTATCTTCAATATAATCCTGAGGATATAAAACAAACATTCTCTATGACCAAGGTGTTTAGATGCAATATTTCCACATAAAAATTCAGAATGGATAGATCAAAATATGCAAATATTAGAGAAAGTGAGGTTGATAAAATGTAGAACAGGACATAACTGATTATGAAAAAGGTAAAGATATATTCATAAGTCATACAGTCCCATTACATAAACTTACCTGTAAATAAAATACAATGCAAAGGTCCAGATAATAAGTTACCAATCAAATACTTTTTATATGAAAAACGAATAGTCAGAATATGCCATTCAGTCACTAGAACCAGGAATAACAAAGCTAGGCCTTTGTCCATAAGGGTCAGTTGTGATAGCAAAAGAATTCCCACTTAATTCAATGTATTCCTGGAGACATCACTTGTTACATACATAGGCCATCAACCGATGCAATCTATCTCATTGACTTATGGAAACAGAACAAGAGAGATTAATGGTTTATGACCTGAGCAAGTAAAACTCTAAGGCCGGTGCATGCCTAGGCATGGAACACAAGGCAACTGCCTGATGTGCAGTACAGGAAAAGATAATGAAGCTAACATGCTGCATAAAGCATTGAATGCTTCTGATTTTGACTTTTACAAGGTCCTGTATATTTGATCATTGCTTGTATTTAGCAGTTAAACAATCTGATACAGTAAGCCTCTAGGAAGCAAAGTGTTCAATAAAATCATGCAAGCTAACCAAGATTCAAAACAACCTTTTTTAGACAGATAAAACAAAATTGACAGTATATTAGGGCTTCTAATAACTTGCAAGAGAATGAGTCTAGGCATAGGGTTCTGTACTTAGCTTCTAGGCTTCTGGTGAACAAGTAGAATGATAATGATGTATAAGAAATGTAACGTAGTTTTGTTATGCTCTGGACAAGATATATTGTTAGTAACATACTTTGTCCTGACTTTCATGACATAATCATTTTTTTCTTTGCGGGAAATATAGTTTCAGAAAGGAAAATGTACATCAACCAAAGTGGATTCTATTCAAAAGAAGTTAGAAGTATCATGAATTAATATGCTAGCCAATAGCCATAATTTCTAAATAAAGAAAATGTGCTGCAATTTCATATCATAGTTGTAACAATACATTAGGAGTGGCATAGCTAAAGCTTTCAGCAACTCATACTTGAATCAGAGATTCTTCAATATTGCCTAGGTTGCCCTCAACCAGTGTTGCCATGCCTCGCTGTTTTTCACCATTTGTCAAAATAGTTATTAGCACCTGGAGACAACAGAAAGCTGCATATAAATTTTTGTATGACTGCATATGAGGAAAGAGAACTCAAACTTCTAAGAATTTGGGTGAGGTATGCTGGGGCTGGGTGTAAGCAAAGCAGGAAAGGGTAGATGCTCAAGTGCTATTTATTTCAGGTATTGATAAATTATATGCCAAGCACAGAATATGTATTCTACTCTTTTAGATAGAAATTCCAAACAAAATTCAGAAGGTGTGAATTTTGGCATTGGAGCCCAAAATGAATACTCAATTTGAAATGATAGACTAAGTCCAATAATGCGGATTAATAATTAGTATTACTCAATCCAGTATATTAAAATGCTATCTACAGGCATACATGGTAACAGTATCAAGCAACATGCAAATCAATAATCATATAAAATGGAGGATGAGAAATATCAATGGCCCTTGACTCACATCGTAGTTTTTGTGCTCTTCAAGTTCCTCCTCCAGCTCATCGAGTGATATATCCTCACTGTACAATGATCCACGAAAAAAAAATCCAATGATGTGATATACCATCTGGTGAAATAGCATACACAGCGCAATTACCCTGTGAATCTTATGATGGTACAGTCATTTTCGCAAAACATCCAAAGCGGGGATAACAGCGAAGCGATAATGAAAATAGAACCGCCGTACAATTCAAATCTAATCCTACCACCATTGCGATACCTTTCAGAATCCTCGTCAAAGGAGAAAAAACGGCCAAACCGCTCTTCAATTCGCCGCTCGTGGACCCCGCCCGTAGGCATTTCTGATATAGCTCTTGTAGTTCTTCTAGCAAACAGTTAACGATCATATCAGATGCGGTCGGGCAAATTGCCTCCGTGGTCTGAAAGAAAAAGGTATGGGGATGCATGCCCAATCGAAGCAGCCAACAATGTATAGAAATCGCAGGCTCGAAAGTAGTTGAATAGGGGACGGAGATACCTCGCCGGTGTGGTAGCCTGTTGGGAGGTGGGAGAGGCGGAAGTGAGCGAGGCTGGGGTATCAAGCGGAGGCGGCGAAGGAAATGCACCGAGCGGGGCGCGATCCAACTCGCTCGTTTGCGCCTGCAGCGGCGATCGCTACGCTGCGAAGCCTGGTTGGTTCTATTTTTAGGCTGGAGCGCCATGGCGACTGGAGCGGCAGGGCGGCATCAGCAACCTGTCGTGTCCCTTTGGCTCTGGCCTGGCATTTCCATAGTCCAGACTCCAGAAGCGAAGCTCCGGTCCGGAGTCTCGTGAGCTCACTGCCAACAGGCAACGGTCGATCTCGCACGCCTTCGGTTGCTCCGCGCAGACATCAAGCAATTAGCAATCCAGTTCATGAATAGCTTCGAATAGGTGAAGCTCGGATCTTGCAATGGCTCTCATTTGTGCCTGTAAATTGCTAACCAAGACGCAAGCGTCCCTGATCCCACCTTGATTCCAGAATTCAGATGCAATTCAATGTTGCACAGCAAACCACAAGGAGGGAAGGAACACATTCACAGTGGCAGGCGTCCATAGCACGCACAATGAACAATGGCAGAGGCTGCTGCCGCCACCAGCTCTGCAAGGTCGCAACCATACGCACGCAACATACAGACAGCACGGCAGGGCAAAGCATGCCTTGGAACTTTACTCTCCGAGGCGCATTCGGCATTTCAGCACACGCCAATGGGTTAAGATAGATTTGGTATTCACCATTTAATACAGCAGGACCAATCAACAAATCTGCACATAAAAGTCTCGACTCGACACGCAATTTCTGCAACGAGGGCAGTTTTTGCGACCTGTGTACATGACCTAACGAACACCGTGAATACAACTAGAAAGAACGGATTGTTCCATAACAAACAGACTGTAAATTCCTTTGGTTTTTTCATGTCTGTGGGTATAGTCACTGCAACACAAGACTTTTGAACGGAGCGCCAAGAGGTGAACCTGCAGGCAGATTAAAAAAAATGTTAGCAGTTTCTCGGAAGAAACCACAAAAGTAGTCGTTGAAAAAATAAAGCCAAAAAAACTATAAAGTATGGATGCCTGATAACGAGTAAAAATCTTATTCACAGAAAGATCTAACATGTTCCTCACACATTGTTTAGAAAGATCTTTTAGCAGATTGTTCTTTAAGCAATGTCTATACTAGCAGAAGCATGTCATTTACTGACTTTTTTCTTTGTTCACGTCATTGTACTTTAGAAAAATACTGGCTTCTCCAGACTTTCTGTTTTAAAATATAGAGTGCCTAAAAAATTATGAATTTCACTGTCAAAGACTGGAAACCCACTAGTTCTAAGAATGATGTGCACAGATCTCTGTTTTCATTATGCACTTTAGACATCAAACAATGAACAAATGTGTGCAAGGTGGTAAGTGATTATAAGAATGCAGGAGGGGGATGCTGAACAAAGCTACTCCAAGCTAGTCAATGGTTCTGCTGATTAACTTTATTTCTGAATCAACAATTAGGCCATAAAGAATAAAGCAAACAAAAAACCAATAGAAATACAACAGAACCGCCTCAGGATTTTAGTTAGAAACAGAGATAAATTAACATTTGTTGCACAAAGAATCCAAGCCATCGTGTATACCTTTAATATATCATTGTGTAATAATGGACTAATTATGCAACAAGTAAACCAAAATGAATAGTCATAGTCACCATAACTGATATATCCATTGAAAAAGTGTACGTGATCAATTGTGAAGAAGAGCTTAACTGAGAAAGACATGTATAAACCATTGCGGTGCAAACAAATGAAAACAATACCGTAACCAAACAAAAAACTTACCTGGTTATTCACTTAACCTTTCTGAAAAGGGGGTATTTTCTAATATGATAGTTTTGTTAGTCCTAGTCTAGATACTAGAAATGATACTTGCATCTTGAAACATTCTAGAAATCGTACTAACTACTAAGAAATAAAACGGAAAACAATTGGAAGGAAAATCTACCGAACTCCACAGGATGGCTTAATAGGAAAAGGAAAGAGTAGCTACGTAGACAGCTGGTTCACAGAGAGCATGCCAAAACTAATAAACAGCACTTACTGTGGTAGAGATATTTTGGTCTACAAGTTAAGCTAAATGAGAAAATGCAATCATGCTGATGACAAGCTCCTCAGTCCATAAATCATATTCGTCTTAACAGAACGACTGATCTCTACAGTTATGCTAGATATACCATCTGAAGTTATTGTGTATAATCAAAAAAGTTTTCCTATAAGAAAACAGAGGGCCATCTAAAGGATGAAATTTCAATGTAAAGTAGTTAACATGAGAGGGTTGGAAGCATAGGCTGCGCTAGATTCCTGAAGTTTTCTCAGCTTCAAATAAGGAATTGATGGAAGTGAACATTCAGGAAAAAGAATATTAATATGTAAAGTTGCAGGATCAGAATCATAAACCCAAATAAGTTAACCAACACATTTGACCTCTAAGGTAATTAGTGCATTTGGGATTTTGGGGTGATACACATACAGAGTACCATCCACTGGTCCACCACTTTGTTTCAATCAACTGAACCAATAAACTCTACAGGTAGGAATTCGCTTTCTCACTGGAAACAAATCCCAGTAGCAAGTTCTTTTTTTTAAGAAAAAGAAAATTATTGTGAGTCTGAACAGTGAACAAGCATAGGCAATGTTTCAGTATGACATTGGAAGGCACACCTAAAAATTGGATATGAAAAATGAACTGTACTAATGCTTCTCCAGCTTTATTCATGTTTCTAAAGACTTCCATAAGTTTGATGCCTTTTAGGATACACTAATGCCATAGCGTTTTTTAACGCATTTTCACTAAATTTGGGTGTTTTCTTCCTTCCATTGTGGTTAAGAAGAAAACATTAGCTCTACAGTCAAAGTTCAGGACAAATAAATTGAAATGAGATGAGAAAATAAATAGTTCCTAGCAGGTTAGATTACAGTCCACTTACAAAAATTATAGCCAGTAATGGTAGTAGTGTGTTACTATGCAAATACCTCCAAGCTCACTTGTGCTCAATTCTTGTTGCTGGGTGCGCCTCCATCTTGCGAGCCACTGCCCTGAGAATTGCCTACACTGCCCCCAGTGTTCCCATCCTCCTGTGATGTTTGCCCTCCCCGTCCACTGAACGGCCATGGCAGTGACACATTGAACCTCCTCTCAACCACCCTGGCATTCTCCTCCGTCCTTTCCTCAGCAGAAGTAGAGCTGCCAGATGGAGCTGCTGCAGCAGCAATGCCAACAGGCGGCGGCTGCGGGTTAGTGGTCTTACGCCCCTCATAATCAGGATCATCAGTGGGCAGCTCAAAGCGACAGATGGGGCAAGAGTTGTGAAGCTCCAGCCAGGGCACGATGCAGTCGTTGTGGTAGATGTGCTTGCAAGGCATCTGCTTGGCCACCTCCCCAGGCGAGAAATCCTCCTTGCAGACGGCACACTCGGCACCTTCCGCTTCAGCAACCATGGTCTCCGAAACAACGACGTCCGGGAGTGTAGAGAGGGCCGACTTGGCGGCCGGTGGTGTGCCGTAGCGGTTGGGATCGTTCTCGGCGAGCTGCTCGATGAGTTGCTCGAGACCCGGGCCAATGAAGTAATCCCCGAAGCTTGCCCCGCCGACGCGGCCGAGGCCAAGACCGGGGCCGAGGCTGACGCTGGCGTCGTCGAGGAGGACCTGGATGTTGGCGCCTCCCTCCACGAGGTTTTGTAGGTAATTCTGGAAGAACATGAAAGGATCGAAGGCCTCGGGCTCGTTCTCGGGGGTCGCGGTGCCGGCGGCGGAGCGCGCGCCGCCGCCGCCGACCCTGCCGCCGGGCTGCTCGCGGAGCCCGAGGAAGGTGTTGAGGATGGAGGAGATGTCGCTGGACCGGGACGGGGAAGTCGCGGCAGACGAGGAGGAGGACGAGAAGGAGGGGGACCCGCCGGAGCCGGCGGCTGGGGCAGTTCCGGTGGCGGGGCCGGTGCTGGCGGCGGGGATCGTGCTGGAGCCGAAGGGGAACGGGAAGGGGAGCGGGATGAAGGTGGGGGCCGGGACGGTGACCTCCTCGAGGAAGTCGCCCTGGCACTCGGGGCAGGAGAGCTCACCGGCGGCGGCGGCGGAGGCCGCGATGAGGACGGTGCGGTTGCATTGGTAGCAGAAGTACTGCTTGCGCGCGGCGGCGGCGAAGTAGGCGGCGGCTGGAGTGGACATGGCGGCGGCCCCCCCGGCGATCTCGCGGCGGCGGCGGCGGGGATTGGGATTTCTTTTCTTTTCCTCTTCTTCTCTCTCTATGGAATTTAGGTCATCGATTTTCTAGTGCTGCGTTTTGGGTGTGGTGACGATTTCCTCCGGATTTGTTTATGACGCGTCGGGCACGGGATTAGGGGAGGACACGGCGCTGGTTCGGTGAGTTGGGATAGGATCACCGGCCGGTAGCGGTATTTCACTTGGGGTAGAACACGGAAGTCGCAGTTTGGACCGAAACCGGTCACTATTTTTTATGCGATCAGAACGTGCTGGAACTGTCATGTACTCCCGTGCACCAAATCGTCATAAAACTGCTAGTCTTTCTACGCGACTCTTCATCAACAAAATAATAATTGCATCTGGGAACTTAGCTCACGATAGCGAGGCGCCTGTGGTGACTTCGTTAATTTGGAGGATTTGGCGGCCCAGTCTTTCAGAGGTGCTCATAGGGGTAGGGTTGTGTGCGTATGTTTGTAGGGGCAAGTGTACGTGCGTGTGAGTGTCTGCGTTTGTACTGTGATTCGCAAAAAAAAATAATAATTGCATCTAATACTAATAACCTCATGTAAACTTTTTTATTATTATTAATTACAAGCAGGGTAGTTTGTTAAAAAAAAATTACAAGCAGGGTCAAAACTGCAAGTTATAAACTTGGCCTTTCGTAGAATAGAATGAATTTCTAACAAAAGAGAGAAGGCACCAAGAGCAAGGGTAGACGTATCAAATTACTTGTTTGAATCGTCGGGGGAAAATAAAGTTTAGCATGAAGACATTGAAGCCTATGAAGGGCAAGTACCAAAGAAGTTAACATTCGAGAATTGAGATTAAAGTGGATTGTCTGTTGGTTTTCGATCTTGAATGGTGTAGCTCTTGTATCTCGTGATAGTTTCTAAATTTGGTTGTAAGTACAGTAAAGCTTTTGCTTTGGTGCTCTTGTTGGCATCCGCACAGTAATATTGACCAAAACCGTATATTTTTTGTACCCTATCAAAATTATGGTCTAAATGGATATTTTTATCTAGAAAATATAAGCCAAGTGAGGACATGAGACACATTGTTTGCTTGTATATGGGGTGCAAATGGTGCATAACATCACCAATCATTTTTATCAAAAGGTGACAACCTTTTAGGAACACTAGTCCGCATCCTTTTCCTTGTAGGTGTTTTAGTTTGGATTGAGTTAAGTTTGTTGATATAAATAGGAACCCTGATAGGGTGTTGGTGATGTATGGTGCACACTGACATTTTACGTGTACTGTCCAAATGTGCGATTGCATGTTCTACATGTGTTATTAATTGATGGCATTGATGGCTAAGAGATATAGGAGCAGGGGATTGAACATCAATGAGTACCATCACAGAACCTGCCTTTGCCTAGTAGTGATATGTCTAAGTAGAAAAGATGAACACTTCTCACATATTTAGCAATCACAAGTTCACAACATAGGGTATTGAAGTATTGAATAAATGTAATATAGGATGCCGAACAAATACGAAGTGGATGGTGGATGATAGTGGCATAGGTTGTTGGGTTGCTATATTGATGGATGGAGTATGGTTAGATACATAGATTGCATCAATGTGAAGGAATTGGGTGGATGATAGTTGCATGAGTAGAGACTAATGAGTAGAAAAGGTACAACATAGCAAAACTTAGATCTGAACAAGAGAAGAGAGGGGGACATAGCTTGATCCAAAACTATCAAATCGCACCTCAATATCAGTGGCGGACCAAATCCATTTTTACGCCTAGGGCCACTTGTTAAAGTGACCAAACCATTGAAAGTATCCTATGTGTCTAGACAATGGTACTACCAAACTAACAATACTGATTGGACATTTCAAATTGGACCTGAATCTACATTTGCAAATTGGACATTTCAAATTGATCAGGAAAGCATTTCCCAAAAAAAAAATTGATCAGGAAAGCGCAATGCAAAATACAATTAGTTTGATAACAAAATCGTAATTGGGAATGCAACATACGGCTTGCAACATTCCTGCTATTTCTACTAGCTCATCATTTGCATTGCTAACTCAAGTTCCTGCTGGCCTACTGGTGTTTCTAGTTCTGGCTGTACATGTTTTGGTGGATCAGCTTGAATAGAAACATAAGGTTGGCTTGATTGAATTATAGGAGTACAAGCTAGAGAATAAAATGATTTTAATGTCTTTCACCTCTTCATTGGGCCTACAAATTGCAGCATAAATATCTATATGAATTGTTGGATTTATGAAGAAATTAACTAATCAACAGAATGGTTCATGGAGCGCTGAGCCATTGACTTATCTGTTGTCCTGCATTTCCAAATTCATTGATTGGTTGTTGGCTGAATGGCTCTGCACCTCGCTGGATGTGGCTCCATGCACTGCTGGGCGCAGCCGCTCTCCCCACCGGGCATCAGGCGGGCAGATCCAGGCGCTGCCCTGCCGGCGTCATGGGCTCATGGCAGCCTACAGAAGTACAAATGCGCCAAACTGGAAGGAACCGAGGGTCAAGTGGCTGAGCGTCATCGCCCGTCGCGCCGGGCCACCGGCCGCCAATGCTAGCTGCTCCACTAGGCACTAGGGTTTGACGATGGGGATAAGAGGAGGGCAAGCTTGCTGACTGGAGAGAAGAGGCTATCAAAGTTGCGAGTTGCAGGGGCAGAGAGTCGCAGGAGTAGTACATGCCAACGAGCTTGATGGGCTGTGAGTTACACGGGGCGCCGATGGGCCTTCCGACGCATAGGGCCACTCAAAGGAAAAGTTTCTGGGCCGTAAAAAATAAAGGAGCATATAAGAGGGGTTTTGGGCCACGCCTAGGGCCGTGGCCCTAGTGGCCCTAGGCCCGTATCCGCCCCTGCTCAATATCAACGTATAGATGTTATAGATGTGGATGGCCCTATGAATGAAGAAAGAGATAATGGTTATCTGCTTAGATATATAAAAACAAAGATTAATAGATTTTATTTAGAGTTTGAGTAAAGGAATATTGTAATAATAAGACAGATCCAATATTGATGATTTTGTTATGTTTCAGTGCTCCCGGCAACAAGTTTAATATAACCAAAGAACTTAGGACATAAGTTAATCCTAACAGTATGGGATTTTGAAACCAACTGCATTTTTTACTCCTTTGGTGATTAAATCTCTTAGATAGCTATGTTATGCCAAAAACAAAGTTTGTACATACACTGTTTTTTGCGACCATGAGGGAATAAATCAATAGAAAAACCAAAAAAATGTTTCATATGACTTTACTTGGGTAAAAGGGTTGGAAGACACGTATCCTTAAATATATATATATATACACACAATTCTAGGTTGGTAAATCTGAATCTCAGGAAACAAACCAACACATTTCTCTTTCGATCACCATATATTTTAATATTTTATTTCTACTATTGCATTCCTTCAATCTTTTTGCTCATGCTTGTATAACTACATGCAGTGCTTGAAATAAATAAGTAAGACTCCATGTGTAGGTGATGTTTATTTTCTATTTCACATCTTTGTAAGGTCTAAAAATTTTGATTGTACATGGCAAGTTCTGATCTAGTTGGGTCTCCGGAAGTGTTGGTTCACAGCCAAAAATACTTCCTCATCCAATCAATTGAAAAGATATATTACTCACAATTCCCTCTAGTGTGACCATCTCAATTGGTTTAATTTATTGAATAGTAGGGAGTCCCCTATCAATTTTTATATATTGTACAACATGAGGATAATATGTACATTTATAAGACGGCAAGCACAAAGAGATCCTCACTTAGATTGTTGAAGATAAGGGGGAGGGAACCTGTTCAAATTTGGGACAATATAGGTTAAGGTTAAAATGCCTAAACCAATGTTTAATGAGAATGCTTTATGATCCCAAACACGTATTGTCATTGAAAAAAGAATAATAGATAGTATCAGTGAGAGTTAGTGTGAGTGTGCTTGACAAAAATGTATCTAGAGAAAAGGAAAACTAAACAAAATAGTGTACTCAATGGAAACGAAGTAGTTTGGAAGGTGTCAATTGAAAAGAAAACAAATAAGTTTGAGTCAAGAGAAAGAAAAACAAATAAGAAAATAGTTAAAAATAGGGGAATGAAATAATAAAATGGTTAGAAAGTTGTCAATTGAAAAATATAATTAAAAAATGTAGTAAGTTATCCATTTTGGAAAATGCTGTTCGATTGAAAGGAATAGGAAAAAGGGAAACAAAAGTAATGAAATGGTTCACAAGTTGTCAGTCTGAAAAGATAACTTTAAAAAATATGCCGCGAGAAAAACAAAATAACGAAATAGTTAGTAAGTCATTATCAATTTTGAAATGAAAAAGCATGTGTAGTTTGAAAAAAAAAAACAATGCCCCCATGCAGGATCGAACTACAGACCTTCAGTTTACAAGACTGACGCTCTACCACTGCGCTATAGGGGCCGATGTTACTTTACAATTGTATAAGCCTATTTTAAACAGTTTCCTGCTGACGCTGTCGCAGGCTCGCAGCCTACTACTCTCCGCTGCCCGCGTCCGTCCTCGTCACTCCTCCCTCCGCCTTTGCAGCAGCCGCCTCTCCTCCCCTGGCGCCGCCGCGACAAGCCTAACTAGCAAGGCGCGAGCCATGGCGAGCCCGGGACGGATCGAACTGGACAAGCTGAGCGTGGAGCAGCTCAAGGGGCTCAAGGAGCAGACGGATCTGGAGGTCAACCTCCTCCAGGACAGCCTCACCAAGATCCGCACCGCCACCACCCGCCTCGAGAGCGCCTCCGCCGCGCTGCACGACCTATCCCTCCGCCCCCACGGTGCGTATCGCCTCCCCCAATCCCTGTCGCTTCCCGCGTCGCGCGCTCCGATTCCTTGTCCTTCCAGCGTTGATTGATGGCTAACCCTTTTTTTCTGTGGTGGCTGTGCAGGGAAGAAGATGCTCGTGCCTCTCACGGCGTCCCTCTACGTGCCCGGCTCGCTCGACGATGCCGAGAATGTCCTCGTCGACGTCGGCACTGGTTACTTCATCGAGGTAACCACGCTTGTTTCAATTGTTTGACAGATCAATTCAGCTTGCTAGCATTGCTTTACCTTAGTAAATTTATAATCTAGATTATACGGATTTGAACCAGTAAAAATTCTTCTATTGTACCAAAAAACATCTGGGTTCACCATGGGCGGCGTTCTGATATCCGATATCCACGACATCCACGACGACTGATTAATTGGCATCACATCATCACGTTGAAACTGAATATTGATAATCGCATAAGGTAAAGGTTAGTTGTTGTATGGGGAATGTACAATTACTAGCCTTCAGGTGTCCAGTGATCTCTCTTGATTCAGTTTTTGCCTTACTAGTGGAAGAATTGTTTCAATTTGATCCATCATAAATATACAATGCATGCTTGTATATCATTTTATTTTAAACCTTTCAACAAAATGAAGCAATGCATTACCCTAGTTAAACATTATATGTACTCAAATGCTCCATTTGTTTGCGGTGCAGAAAACCATGGCTCAAGGGAAAGAGTACTGTGAAAGGAAATTAATCTGTTGAAGTCAAATTTTGATGAACTGCTTGAGGTACATTATATGTCCTTGCTTGACCGCTCCGCTCTTGTATACATTACTATTCCTTCCCACCTGGAGCCTGGAGGAGCTAATGCTTCATTTTGTGTTCACTGCATGGGTAACTGATTACTGATACAATACTAATTATGTTGGCACCCACACGATAATTTCAAGATGAATATTTTTAGTTTCCTAGGTATAAAATGATCGTGACATGTCGGAAGTAATTTTGACATGTCGGAGGTAATTTCAATAGCTACCTTGCAAACATTCTAGATCCTCAGATATTTTACTGAGACTTTTCTTGACATACCCTACGGATGCTGGGTTATCCAAGAAAGTTCTGTCCCCAAGTTTGATAACTAGTTGAAATCCAGTACCTAACGCAGGTGGACGTTCTATTTAGTTATGTAGTTTAGACTGTAAACAATTATCATCCTCCAATGTGTCCATATGGCACTACCAGACTAACTGTGAAAATTTTGTCAGTGCTGTTGCATCATTTTTATGTGTTAAAAATATTGCGCTGTTATGTATTTTAGTATCTATGTAAGATTGTTATAAAATCAGTGTCGAAAGATTGTTAAAATCATAGCCCTGAATTGGATCAGTGGTCCAACATCCGGATTGCAAATTTTAGCTCGTAGGGCCATACAGTGGTGATCTCAGCTTTTGGTCAAGACTAGGCCAAAATTCAGTGGCAAAAAATACCGCATACTCCCTCCGTTCCAAATTATTAGTCATCCTAGCTTTTTACTAGATTTATTGAATATGCTATGAATTTAGACAAGTATATGTCTAGGTTCATAGATGATGCCATGAACTTAGACACTCAAAATGACACCCAGGATGACTAATAGTTTGGAACGGAGGGAGTATATGACATGATATGAACTATAAAGTAATAGCAAGTCTACAGTAAAGGCTCCAAAAATACCGCATACATAACATGATATGAACTAACTAGCATATGCTTAGTCAATTATGAATCATAATAAATTTCTATTCAACTATGGTTCTAGATTGCATATGAACTTGAAGTCGGTGCAATTTGATGTTGAAGGCTTTTCTGCTACTACTCTCATATGCCAGCATGGTTCATGTGTCTTTCTAAAAGAACTTTGGACATTGGAAATAAATAAGTAGAACTATAACTGGATTGTTGTCTGAAACAGTTTCTGCATGCATTATCCTGTTATGGCTACCTTCATCATTTGTCTTACCAGGCACGCAAATACATTTTACTCGACTGCTAGGTGCCCATTGACTGAACTTATAGCATGTCCTTGAGACAGAACTATACCACAAAGCTCTGTACGGTGTGTGATGTAGTTTGAGTTAATGAGGCATTGGCGCATTGTTTGCATGTTTATTAAAATGTTGGACATCTGCTATTACTGATGAACATTCTATATATTCGGTGTAGGTGGCTACGAAAAAGAATGCTATAGCAGATCAGATCGGTCTGGTGCTACAAACCAAGCTTAGGCAAGCATCGTCTGGCCCAAGTTCATGAGAGCTCTGGATGCGTGTCTTGTCTCTGCTTTGTTGGATGAATGGGTGGTTTAGTTTGTAGCATTAGGAAGCACAGGGATATGGCTATTTTTGTCTTGTGTGCAAGGCTGCAGGGTGAAGGATAATTTGCTGAACCAACCTTCTGCATCAAACATTATCAAGTAATTTTGAAGTTGGCCTTGGTCTTGAACAAGCGTTGAGTAATTTTGAAGTTAGTGTTGAACTTGGCAGTGCAGGTTGTATTTCTTTCGTCACAAATGAAACCAACGGGTATGTCCAGCACTGTTATGTTTGTTCACCTAATGGTCAATTTAGTTTTTGTTGTTGCCCATGGAACTTTCATGGGCACGTCTGGCTGACAGGTGGGGTAAGTGCCGTTGGTGTACAAATAACTTATAGTTTCCTTACTTAATGGTCTGATACGATTTTCAATAGCGACTCTGTACACGAGAGTGTTATGCAAACACATGCTTCCTGGACTAATGCAACATTCAGCTGAACGAGATCGTCGATGAGAAAAAGCTAATACAACTGGTAAAATTCTGGACGGACGTGCTAAACGTATCCAACATGTAATGCCAAATACACAGCAGGAAACTAGACCTTAAGATAGAACACGATCCATTGGTACAATCCATATCTAACACAGCCTTTCTATGCTTATACTACACTAAGCTAACCTCTCCCGGCGTGGTAAAAAATGAGCCCTGAAGCAAAATGGGCTTCGCACGCTTCCAGAAACCTTCAGTGAAAGTGGAGAATCAAAGGTGCAACAAAGATAACTTTCATCTGGTTAGCAAATGAGCCTGCAGTTCTCTAGGCCTCGGAACGAAGAGTCAGGCGGACTACATGTACAGATGATCTTCTCCTGCAGGCTCAGCTGCGGCCGGTAAGTAGGTGGTAAGTAGGGTGTGAATTGAACTGCCAGCAGCTGCACGTTTCTTTGACTGAAATTGCATAGTTATCACCAGGTTAAAGTATGCACATGACAACCTAAGGTAGTAAGCATAAGGTATAGGCAGCCACCTTTGCGTTGTTGAAGAGGTCCTCTGCAATGGCTTCCATTTGTTTCCGCTGCTTCTCCTCCCGCATGAAATCAGTTAATGTGCCCGATTCATAGTCAGATTCTCTGCATAAAGAAAGCAAAGCTCATTGGACGCCATGCCTGCCAACCTTCAAAATTCAATGAAGTCACTTGCCTGTACGGTTCTTGTCCAAACGGAACAAGGTCCTTGAAGCTGTTTCCAGACACTGTTTCCCTCTGAAGTAAAAGGTCGGCGGCCCAGAAGTAAACATGCCAGCATTCAGTTGTTAGTTCCAAAAAGGATTACATTAGAAAATGTTACATTTACATGATATACCTTCCTAAAGCGTTTGAAGTTAACACCTCCACCTTCAGTTGATGCAGCCGGAGCTGACCAAGGGAGTTTCTTCACAACCAGATCCTGATTAAATATGACATCACAAGCCCCATCCCTGCTGATGTCCAAATTCTCATCCTTTGGCATTTTGTTTATAACACGGACATCCTCATCTCTAGCTTTGGATCGATATATTGATGCTTTCTCTATGACCTTGACATCATCCTGCATCGATTTCGGAGCTTCAACCGTAACATCATCCTGCACTGATTTCGGAGCTTCAACTTCCGTCAGTACTTTCTGAGGCTCATTCAGTTGAACAACATCAGCCTTTGTTCCACCAACAGTTGCAGCAACTTCATTGGTTATATTTGTGATTTCCTTTTCGTCATCAGAGATATTCTCAATATGACTTTGAAACTTGTTAGAAGCACCAATAGGATTAGAAGTTGCCGTCTCCATTTCAACATCAGAATCCGCCACAATAGTTTCATCCGTTGAATTCGAGGATGTAACAATGACTGTCAGAAATAGAATAAAGAGCAGGTAAACAAGAAGAAATAGAATAAAATAACATTTAAATTTATAGGCTTGATATGGAGGAAAAGGCATGAAAGATGCTATTGCAAAGGTAAAATAAAAGGAGAATAGCAGTGAATGAATTTGTTCCTTTAATACTTACAGGCAGGTGGTTCAATAGCAGTCGCTTCCAGGCGGCCCGACAACGCAGCAGCAAATAGCTTAACATCACTGATCTTTGACAAAGGAAAGAGCGCGCGTATCTTACTAAATTCCAAAGGATATCTTGCAGGAAACACGAGAATTTGTTGGTCAGTATCCCCAGTTATCGAGTCCTGTCAACAATAGGTAGAAATTAGTTGTGGCATCAAAAGCAATGTAGCAATAAACCAGAATAACTTATGCAAAATTCTGCTGTCATATATCAGCAGGGAGAACTTCAACCTTTCTTTTTTGCTAAAAGCCTGTTGGATAAAATAGATTATACATCTAAGTATTTTCTAAAGGCAACAACCATAACATGGTTTCACCATCACTTACCTGGCTGTTTGCACAAAATTCGTCAATGTGGAGGTATTTTGCTCCAGTTGATTCCAGTAATCCAAGGAGTTTCTCACCAAATTGATACTGCACTTGAATAGAATTAGAAAACAAGAAAGTGCTTAACGATTTTTTTTTCTTTCAACAGAAAAAGAACCGCACACCACCTTATCTGATGGCCCCAGGATAAAAGTATAGCCTGCTAGACAACTCTGAATGAGGTTAACCTCCACCATCTTGATCACTGTCCCATCAAGAGTCAAGTTTGGGATGTATCTGGGTGAAGTTCCAACAATAGCACTTCACTCTATGATCATGAAGCAAGCACAGCATGATACAAGGATACACACAAACTATATTATCAAGGGTCAAAAGGTTGCCCTCAACTTACTGTGTACAAGATGGGATTTCTGTATGTATGTTCTTTTCAGTCATTGCCTGAAACAAAAAAAAAAAAATGGTTTAAGACTAAGATTGAGGCATGCACTCTCAACGATTTATATTGGCACAAGTTAACTAGGTGTTCATCTTCAAGAATCAAAACCCATGGGCCATGGCCCCTTCAGGATCATCTGTATCATTATGAATTTCTTTAACCTACTAATGCGCAACCAGCTAATTCACATAACTCCGTCCACATGGAAAATAAACAATTCATTGATTTTTTAAGGAACAGTGGAGCATATAGGATGTCCATAGGGAGAGGAAGTACCTTAAACCAGTCTCCCAGCACAATCTGCTTCTGTCCTATAACTGCATCGAGGAGCTCAGGTGTCAACGGACATGCTTCATCAGCGAGAACATGAGTGCATTCATCACTCCACTTACGAGTAGCATATGCACCTTACAAAAGAAAAATGGTGGCAATCATTAGTATGCAAAGATAACAACAGTTTATCACGTGTAAGCAACTATAGCAATATTCATGACGCCACTAACCAATAGATGTCATGACTGCATGCAATGATGGATCAATTCGGGCCGATTTTCTGCCGTGAAAAAAGGCCACTATGGGAACAAACAACAACCTATCAGGAAGATTAATAAACAGAAATTAGTATAATTGAAATTAAACTTTCACAGCGAAGGATCACAAGAAAACTTATAAGGCAACAAAAAAAGTGTCATAAGGTGTTTCTTGTGCATAGCATCATATTATAGCCTAAAAAATGTGAGAAGTCAAGAGAGCTCACCTGAAGGTCGCATTCCCAGTTCCAAAAGTCACAGTATCCCCATCAGTAAGCATCACATCTTCATTTTTATGCAGACGACTGCCCTGTGTTCCATGAACTTTGTTGACAAATGTGCCATATTTCGATCGGTCAACTACACGAACACAGGATGGACTAGCAGGTCCACCAGAATGCGGATCCCAGGAAACCATCTTTTCGGCTTCAATCTCCGCATGGACCCGGGATATAGACGTGTCAGCTTGAACAATGACATCACAGTCTGTAGTATAAAATCCCAACATCAATATACGGTTCTGTGTCCATAGTTCAAGCATGAATTGAAGACAAGAGACTTCAATAAAAACCAGGATGCATGGTCTTCTCCGTTGCTGATTCAATAAGTAGAAAACATGCATTCACAAACCCTTTGCTAATTCACATTGCCATTTTAATCCGAGGAGCCAAAGCATCACGATTCATGCCTAATCTCCGTTTTTTTTTTCTAGTGGTCTAATATCCGTTTATTGAAACCAGAACTAGCTTATCGCCGCACCAATTAACAACAAGAAATCGCAAAAGAAACGCAATGGGGAGGTCCAAGGAGACACCTTTGCGGCCGACCTTGTACGTCCCGGCGGCGAAGATGTAATACTTCTGCGTCCCTGCGAAAAGCCACAACAAGCAGTCATCAGGCCATCGGTCGACCCAAACTCACAAAAAAGCACCGCGAAATCTGAAGGCGATAAGCATTTCGGAAGGGAAGTGGCCGCACCGCGCACTGCGTCGACAGGGGTCAGCGCCCAGACCATCTCTCCCTCCCCGTTCCTCCACCGGACACTCTCCTCCCCAACTCCTCCTCGCGGATTCCTTCCAGGCCCGCCGAGGCGCGCAGGGAAAAGGGGGGAGGCAGGTGGCCAGCTCTCGTCGGTGCTTCCCGCACGCCGCGGCGGCCGCCGGAGCAACGAACGCGTTGGCCGGAACTGTGTCGTCTAAAACGCCGTATCGGAATTTTTGGATGGCAACTTATTGTGTTCCCCGTTGGATCAAGGCCCAACTTCCCAGAAGTAAAAAAAAAAAGGCCCAACTTCCCAAGAGGGCCATGTTAAAGGCCCAAAGTGATTCTCTCTCTCTCTCTGTCCATTTTTTTTTAGACCATCTCTCTCTCTCTCCAGTTAATCCCTCGCCTTTTTCTTCTGTTTTCACCCGTCCCACTGGCCCACTCTCACCGTGTTAAATAAAAATTGACTTGCAGCCCAAGCCCAAGAACCGCCTGTAATCTGAAGTTCTGAACTCGATGTACAGTATGTGGTCATCTCACACACACACACGGACACACCTCGTCAGGTCACGCAATCGGCAACGTCGCTCTATATATTTCTCACTCCAGTCGAGTCGACCAGCGAAAAATCCCCAAAAGACCACGCGCTCGCGCTCACATCTCTGCAGCTCAAGACCGCCGCTAGCCGAACTGAACGCGGAGATGGCGACCGGCTTTGATGGCGACGACGGGCCGGCGATCGGCATCGACCTGGGCACGACGTACTCGTGCGTGGCCGTGTGGCGGCACGGCCGCGTCGAGGTCGTCCCTAACGACCAGGGCAACCGCCTCACGCCGTCGTGCGTCGCCTTCTGCGACGACACCAGGGGCAGGAGGCTCGTCGGCGACGCAGCCGTGAACCAGGCCGCTTCCAACCCTGACAATACCATCTTCGGTAAGTACTATGTGCCATTGCTTACGATTTAGGAACCTTTCCTAGCTAGTGTCCTGTGCGCGCCGCTCATCGGTTTCATTCTTTAAACTGGCCGCCAGCAGAACACGTCTGTATGTGCAGCTCGATTTGGCGCATTTTATTCTTGTATACGCATGCTGTGGTTCGCGTTGAGTTGTCGTCATGCGTGTAGGTGTGCGTGTGTCGATCAAGTTCCCAAACGAGGTGCTCGATAGTTCGTTAGACATTATAAATAGTGCTAAACACAGCCGTCATCGTCGTGAACGTGTGCTTGGATTGGGCTGTTAGGCGCTCGGTCACCGGCTCACCGATCATGTCTCTCCGGTAAGGTACGCCCGCGTCCATCTGGGGGTACCCAACGCCGGAAGATCAGGTAACAAACGTTGCATGCTATTTGCTCCCGTGGGTGCCCAATTTATTTTTATACTACTTCTACGTTTAATAACCACACAAATTGTTTGGTGTAGCCGCCGGAATGAACCGACGTGTTTTTCGTGTTCTGTGCAGTCGCTTAATTTCCCAAGGTGCCGTTTATTATGTAGTAATGACATGCGAACCCTTCGTTTCAGCTTATCCCATTTATTTGTAGCTCTTTCATCCAAATTTAATTAATGGAGCAACTACCAAGGCGACCCTTTTTAAATTCTTTTTTCATATTCGATACTACTATTTGGTAGTATTAGGGCAGTCCCAGACTCTACCCATAAATATATGTCGAGAACTTTATCACAAGAAACCATAGGCTCCAATGCAGATTTTGTATCTTGGAGTCTATTCAATCATTCAACCATATTCCTCTCTAATTATTCAACCAGATTTCTTTCGTTTTATGCGTAGACTTGGTGTCTAACGCAGACCCGGTTTCTATGTTTTTGTCTCTCTCCTCATTAAATTGCTCGCCACATCAGTAAAATCCTACATGACAATGTAATTAATAGAGATAGACTCTACCATAAAGTCTGGGTTCGGATTGTACTTATGCGCTAGATTATTGTTTAACAAAAGATTTCCAACCACTCAACTTAAAAATTTGGAAACACAAAGGAAATTCAGATTATTGACAATATCTTATTGAAGACTCGCCAGCGCTATGATCAGTTGTGGCTTAGTACATGTAATTTGTATCTTATGTGGAACAGCAAAACAAATTCCTGAAATTGACCGTGTGTAATTTCTTTCAGAAGTGAAGCGACTTATCGGCCGCCGATTCAGTAGCCCATGTGTGCAAGGAAATATCAAGCTATGGCCATTCAGAGTCATAGCGGGGCGCGATGACCGGCCGATGATCCAGGTGCAGTATGGAGATGATGAGAGGCAGTTCGCACCTGAGGAGATCTCCGCCATGATTCTCGCCAAGATGAAGGAGACCGCAGAGGCCTACCTTGCCACGACTGTCAAGAACGCTGTCATTACTGTACCAGTTTACTTCAATGACTCCCAGCGCCAAGCCACCATGGATGCCGGCACCATCGCTGGCCTAACTGTCGTGAGCATAATTAACGAGCCTGCGGCTGCTGCCATCGGTTACGGCCTTGACAAGGTATTACTGAGCAGCGATGGAGGAGAGAGGACGGTGCTAATCTTTGATCTTGGTGGCGGCACGTTAGATGTCTCCATCCTCAAAATTGATCCGGGCACCGACATGGATATGAGTGTCTTCAAGGTGAAGGCCACTGCGGGTAACACCCACCTCGGCGGTGCAGATTTGGACAACCAAATAGTGAAGCATTTCGTGCGCGAGTTCCTGAAGAGATACAAGATGCTCGACATCAGAAGTGACAAGAGGGCACTCCAGCGGCTGAGGACTGCCTGTGAGAGGGCAAAGAGGATGCTCTCCTACGCGGTGCAGACCAGCATTGAGATCGACTCTCTCCATGGTGGCATTGACTTCTATGCCACCATCACCCGTGCCAAGTTCGAGGACATGAACAAGAGCTTCTTCAGCGAGTGCGTCGAGACTGTCGAGAAGTGCCTCCGCGACGCCGAGATGTGCAAGGCCAGCATCGACGACGTCGTCCTCGTGGGCGGCACCACCCGTGTACCCAAGGTGAAGAGCATGCTCCAGGACATGTTCGACGGGAAGGAGCTCTGCATGAGCGTGAACCCAGACGAGGACGTAGCATACGGCGCCGCAATACATGCTGCAGTTCTAAGTGGAGACGAGATGTTGCAGGATGTGCTCCTGGTCGATGTCACGCCGCTGTCGCTTGGGGTGAGGACGATCGGTGGCGTGATGACCTTGCTGATCCCACGGAACACCACCATCCCAACCAAGAAAGAGAAGGTGTTCACTACTTGCTACGATAACCAGAGCAGCGTGCTCATCCAGGTGTATCAGGGAGAGAGTGTGAACACCGATGAGAACAACCTGCTCGGCCAGTTCCGTCTGCCGGGCATCGAGCGAGCGCCGAGAGGCGTGCCAAAGATCAACGTCACCTTTGAGATCAACGCTAATGGCATCATGGACGTGTCAGCGGAGGACAAGGTGGCGAGGATTAAGAAGAAGATCACCATCACTTACGACGCCGGCAGGCTGAGCACGGAGGAGATCGAGCGCATGGTTCAGGATGCCAACTACGACAGGTAAGAAAGGAGCATCAACGACTGCTCAAGCCAATGAAGGAACGCGAAGGCGGCCGTGAGAACTTGGCGCCTTAATAGTGATTCTGCAACGCTATCTTGAGCAGTTGCAGTGGATCCACTATGCTTCATATATGCTGGTGCTAGTTCTGTAACTCGACTTCTGGCTCGGCATATATGTATGGCCGTAGCACAACTTATTCTAGAACTCTATGGTGATGTTGGGTTAATTGTTCTAGTGTGTTAATCAGTTGGAGTGTCATACTATATACTTCGACAGGAGAGGCGGCCGCCACCGCGCTTTGTGTCGACGCGGGGGGTCAGCGCCCAGATCATCTCGGGGATTCCTTCCAGGCCCGCCGTGGGAAAAAAGATCATCTCGGGGATTCCTTCCAGCCCGCCGTGGGAAAGGGGGAGGTTGGCGGCAAGCGTTCGTCGGTAGCTACGCTTAGGCCATCCGCACTCGTGCTACTTTATTTTTATTTTCGACGAATATTTCTGCATAGTCATCGAGATTCCATATCCTATTCTAACTTCTCCCACACGCGTCATACCATATATCAACTAATCTATATTTTATTCAACCATCCCAACTACCATCTACTCTCTTCTCGTCTTTTTCAATCTTTTTTTTGTTTTTATCTCCGCGGTGGCCGGAACTGTGTCGTCTAAACGCCGTATCGGCTACAGCGAATACGAAAAACTTTTGGAACGGTCATATATTTGTGTTCCCCGTTGGATCAAGAAGGCCCAACTTCCCAAGAGGGCCATATTGATTTTCTGGCCCATCCCCATACAAAATGCCCAAAGTGATAGTTTCAACTTTCAAATCCATTTTTTTTGGCAAAACTCCTTGCAATTTCATTTTTACCGTTTCTGGAGTGGTTGCACGGGAAAGGTCTCCGTGCTCAACGTGGAGATTTTTTTCCCAAAAAATGATAAAGTTCTCGGGCTCCCAGTGATGAACATAAATTTTTATGCTAAGTGCAAATATTCACTTTGGTTTTATACTTTTATTCTTGTTAAATGACATGGCACGTAGACAAAACGATGACATGGCATGCAATTTATAAGAATAGAGAACAATTAGGTTCTACTAGCCTCTCAACCCGTGCTACCGCACGGGCTAATTGGAAATAGTAAATAATTATATATCTATATGAGACTCTCTTCCATCTATGTTAAATATTTTAATAATAATCTAATATTACATATTTATCATTATATATTTGTATTGTATTTAGTTACTAACAATTGTATTGTTTGATATGTACTTAATTGATACCCTTTTTTGAGCTATGTAAACATGAAGATTATTATTTGTGGTTATTTTAATATAATAACAACATAAATACTATATTATAAATTATATAAATAATAATTTAGAATTTTATATTGGTACATTATAAGATTTTATTGTAGTTATATAATTCAGATTCGTGTTGTGGTTATTTAACTTTAATAATGACATAATTGGTTTTATTTTTAGGGGGTTATTTGATATTATTATCTAGAGTTATATAATTTAAATTCAGTTTTAGTCGTTATTTAACTTTTAATAATGACATAATTGATATTATATTTAGGGGGGTTATTTGATATTATTTTTTGGAATTCATACCTGGATAATTTATAGCGATCTGATGGATATTTGATGGCAACCGGGCAGTTGAGATTCGATCTGGTGTGGTGGTTTAGATTTTATTTTTGTTATTATGTTTTAAATTAAGATTTTTTGTGACTACAGATTTTGAAAGGTTAATTATTATATTATAAATGTTAAGAATTTAGCACTGACATTAACTTTTAATATGGTTGAAAATTATACTTGTACGACCGTGAGTGAGAATTTTTTATTATACCATGCTTGTTTTGGGTATGAAATTGGTAGCCCATAAATGCAAACACACCAATAGAATATATGGACCAATTTTGCACAGAAAAAAATACGATTACGTTATGTGGGAGCGATCTGATCCATATACATTTCAACCGTGACGCAGAAATCAATTTTCTTCGGTAAGGGGTAAGGTTCAATAATTTTTACGTGTGATTAATTTAGATACATAAATATATAGTTTAATTAGATACATCAATATCCACCTAGGATCCTAGGTGGAAGTTCTGTTTTTTAGAGAGAATTTATAGAATTTCTCTATTTGTTTAGGCTGTCCACCTATAATCTTAGGTGGCATCACCTAGAGCCTTCAAAAGGAGCCTCCAATTAGTAATAGTAAGATAGGATGAAACTTGAAATACACAGTTACCCATTGTTTTAAAACCAGAAAGACTCCATTAAGAGTGGGTTTAATCCTCTTATATTCATCAACTCTTATTGACCACTTTAATGAAACATCTTAATGAACTCACAAAATGAAACCCTGCGTTAAGGAAGTGCCGTTCATCTAGTGATATGATGTCACTCTCGAAATTCGAAAATCAAAGAATGAAGATTTGTACTGAAAATGTATAACGAGGCCGGCAGAATGGAGAATGGCCTCATGGTGCTGGTGCCAATCGGATGGAATGACTTCACCCATCACCAACTGGCATCACGATTAATGGGAAATCGATCGGCTCGGTGCATGGTGGAGCAACACTTTCGGATGGTTATTTGGAACGAGGCATACTTGCTTTTTGACATGGCGTGAAAGAAATCCTCTTACACATCGACGACTGCTCGTCAGAACACGGAAGTCGCCCGTGTAACTCGTCATTCGTCAACAAGAACCTACTTTTGATGAACAAAATGGCCCTCGCTTTCCCATTAGCAAAAGCAAAACATTTAACAACAAAAGTTGGCCACCGCGTCTCCCTCGATCGATGAAGGTGGTCTCGATTTCCCTTTTCCATCACGCCCACCTGCATTCGATCAGTGAATCCAGGCGGCGCGCAAGCCCTGCTTGAAGGCGCGGATCATCTCCAGGCACCGCTCGGCGCGCTCGATGGCCATCTCCGCCCTGTCCTTGGCCCCTCCCGGCGGCGTGCTCGTCACCCTCCTCCGCTTCCCCACCTCCCTCGCCCGCACGGTGGCGCCTCCGGTCGGCGGCTTCCTCCTCTTCCCGGTCGACGACGACTCTGCAAAAAAAAAAAAAAAAAAAAAGGTTGGAGCAGCAGGAACCTAGCTCGCGTGGTGAGTGCGGGCGTTCGCGCGAGGGTGACGACCTCGAGTGGTGAGTTGGCATGCGGCGGAGAGGACGAACCTTGAGTGCACACGGCGGCCGCGGGGCTGGAAGGAGTGGGCTGGGACGGTGCGGGAGCGTCGTCGGTGTCGGTGGTGGTGGTGACGGCGGCGATGCGCGGCGAGATTAGCGGGAAGGCGGCGGCGTCGAGGCCGGGGTCGGCGACGAGGCGCTCCAGCTCGGCCTTGCGCAGGGCGAGGCGGCGGCCCGGGTGCGCCGCCTCCAGCTTGGCTAGCTCCTCGCTCGCCACCTCCGCCACCCACGCCCAGCCCGCCGCCGCCGCCGACGCCATTGCACCCCTCGCACGACCGGAGTGCAGGGGACGGGCGGGAGGTTTCAGAGGCAGCAGACCACAAGCGGCGGTGCGTGCGAATGGGTGAGACTGCGAATGGTGCTGCTGCCGAGCGGTGAATGGTGATTGATTGATTTTACAGCTGCTCGCTCGTTCCGTCGCTCGACCTGTTTGTCCCTGACAGCTGCTCGCATAGCCGGGCTGCCGCGCGCTGCGGCAGGGCACGGCAGGCGGCGCGGCGTGTATGGACGTTGGAAATCGCGCGGCGGGGGGGAGGGGTCGTGTCGGGCGCCACGCCCGCCAGGAGTGTAGTGCGCCCCCCTGTTGGGGGGCTTCGGGCCTTGGTTCCCGCGGCTTTTCGAGTCCTGTTGGTTCTTTCGGGGCTTTGGGTAGGGTGTGCGGTCCTGGCCTCTGCACCTGTGGACTCCTCGAACGAGCTTTGCATGCTTGGCTAGCCGGACATGGTCGAGGGTCCTCTGTCCAAAAAAAAAAAAAAAAAAACCATCAGCATTGTGCGTACTGTTTGCTGCTCGCGTGAGGGGATCGTACATTTCGCTGATTCTACAAGTACTCCATACAGCTACGTTTAACGAATGGAGTACTCCCCTGCCGTCCAAAATCCAACTTTTTCCGGGGAGCGAACTGCAGTGCACACACCAGCGGGCGTCGGCACACCGCCACGTAAGGCATTGTCGCACTGGGTTCCACGGCGCGCAGCGACGAACCAAACCGGATCGTCGAGCATTCGGACGAAGATCAGCTTGAGCTTTGCATCCAAACACGCAGCATGACGTGGTGGCAAAAGAAAAAAAAAAAGCATCGCCGTGCTCGCTGCCTCACCGTCACCGGAGAAGGGGGCTCGGCATTTCGCTGACGGGTGTACATTTGGGCATTTGGCCGACGCAGGTTCGGGCGCTGGACTGTTGGTAAACCGGCTTTCCTTGGCCTCGAAGTCTTTGGGCGCGTTGCTTCCGTGCAGGAGAAATGACAAATGGACAAATGACAAATTGGCAGTACCCGTGTTGTCGTGCAAATGTACCATCCGAAGATCGGAAGATTACCTGTTTGTTCGTCACGTTGATGTGGTATCTGATAGTGAGATAGATAGTCTATAGACCGTTGTTTGGTATCTTAAGCCATTTTAGATAATACCCTCTCTATTTCAAATTACAGTCATCTAATTTTGTCGGAGAGCGTAATCATTTTATTGCATAAATTTAGTCTAACTCTATATGTATTGTTGAGAATAAGCAATAAATACTTGAAACATTCTAAAAGGTTGTGGAAGACACGAGAATTTTGCCATGCATGAGGATAAAAATCATGACAAAGTGAGGAACTTTTAGAACAATAAAGAGATTGTAAGAGTCATTGTTGCCATGCTTCATGGCAAGAATAGTGTCGGGTACCAAAACGAGGGGTACCCCCAAATATGGCCCAAGACGATTTACCCCGTGGGTCGTATCCACGGCTGAGCCACGCTCCAAGCTCTGCATCCCAACAAAGGCCCGCCATGGCGACATCCCAATCAAATCGGGAGATTTCCGTCTCGTTCGAGGGTGTCGACCGCCCTCGAACGAGGATCTCCGTCACATTCGAGCCCCGTGACACTCGAGGCCGCTGGACAGTCTCGAAGGCCGCCGCGCCAGGACCCCGCAAAGCATTCAATGTGGGACGGGACGGCACGCCTCACTGTGCCACGCCGCGGAGGAGACACCGGTCGATTCCACCTGCGCCCGGTACTATGGCCCTGCGCCAAGCACTGTGCGGACAGGGTTTGTGCCAGGCAGTCCACTGTGCTAACCACTCCACGACTTTACCTGCCCCGGGTACGCCCGGAGCCTCGAAGAAGAACCCTCGAAGTACGGCCAGGAGGGCTCGACGCCGTCTTTGCCCCCAAGCGGCACCCCTCAAAGCGGCGTCCGACACCACCAAGTCAACGACGATGACGTCCGTGCCGTCAGCCGGAGTTGGAAGGCGCGATTCCCGCTCCACAGCACGAAGTATGGACAGCACAGTGCACCCCACGACGTCAGCACCACGAACACACATGTACGCACCCCCTCTCCCTTGGCCTATAAAAAGGGGGGGAAGCCCCATGCAAAGGGGTGATTCACGAACAACCCGCAGCGAGAACACATAGCCATAGTTCCCGATATTGGCACTCTGCTCAATCAATCTAGGGACTTGGAAGCTCACCTCCCTCCCCCTCCTTGCTTGTATCCCCTACTACGAGCAACAGGAAACTCGGTGTTACACACCCCTGCTGGACGTACGGCCGCTAGGCCGGAACCAGGATAAACCCTGCGTCCCGAGCTCATCCGCAACCTGCCATCGGAGCGAGTGGTTAGCAGCGCAATCACTTGTTGGTGTCGGTGTGACTAAATCAGACATCGACAAATAGAAGACTCTAGAACTAAATATTTAGATAACCATACTTCATGGTTAAGTGTGGAAGGTTCTAGAATCTATATATTTATGTATGGCAAAATATATAGCTCTTAGGATAAGGATGAGCGAAAATTCTAGAGTTAGATATTTTTTAAAAAGTGTGTTGAAGGTAGACACATGACATTACATGAACCATGGTCTCCTATAAATAGGGGTGCCCTCCACCCTCTATATATATGCCATATCACAGTGAGCCATGACTTAAGTGACATTTGAGTCCTAGGATATGTAGGTTGCAATGCATACTTGGAATATCCTAGAAGGTTGTGGAAGACATGAGAACTTTGCCATGCATGACAGCATGAGGACAAAAATCATGGCAAAGTGAGAATCTTCTAAAACAATGAAGAGTTTGCAAGAGTCATCGTTGACATGCTTCATGGCAAGTATGAAAAACTCTAGGTACTATGATAAGGATGAGAATAATCTAGAGGTATATTTTTTTGTTAGAACAGTGTGAAATATTGTCATGTGGCAACATCCTAGAGGTTATGTACAACTATAAATAGGGGTGCTCCACCCCCATATTTAAGCAATGACGGGTGCGTTTAGTTTAAAAAATTTCCCCCAAAAAACACTATTCATCCAACTTTTCCCTATCAATCTCATCCCTCCCACTCATAGAACACTATCCATCTATAATATTTTTAGTCTACAATGTATTTTTGAGGATCTTTTCCGATCTAAACACACTCGACATAGAAGCCATGACATAGAGTGTCATATGAGTCATATGTGAGGTAGCATGGCAATGTTGCCATGGTGTATGTAGCTGTCATAGTAGGATAGCCTCATAGAGCGTGAAGAGTCCTCTCGTGTTGTATCAAGTTGAGTTGTGAATAAAGGTTTGAGAGTCTCCTGTAACGGTATCCACAAACTGAGTAGTGTGGGTAAGTGTCCACAGAAGAGATCGACGTCAAGATTAGGGGTATCGATTTCTCAACATGTTTTAACTCTGACTCTAAAATAAACTTTCAATAGAAGTAGAGAGTAGACGTCAGGGTGGGCCAATATTTGTCACGAGAATATAGTATAGTATGCGAATGCAATCAATAGGAGGTAAAGACAGATCCTTCACAGCAAGAAACACGTTCCCATCTCCGGCGACTTTCGTATCGCGGAAAATACCATAAGTTTTAAAATAATTACCATACAAGTTCGTCTGCATAGTTGGTAATGCTGGAGAAAATGCCGAATTCTATCCACACCAACCAGGCAACCAGACTATTACTGCATTGACAATCAGACTCACGGCGCACAACGCGTCAAAACATTCATGAACTTGGCTGATCTGCGAGGAAGGATGTTACCGAGGAAGATTGTGGTCGAATACAGATCATTCATGAACTCGCTGAGCTCTATGTTTTTATCCCCAGATTTCAAGCAGCAGGTGCAGAGAGGCTGACTGCTCTCCCTTTTTTGGTCAGTATCTATAGCTCAATTACTGTTGTCCAATGTTCAAAGTTTGGTGAATATGAGTGTTCATTTCAATGTTGGAATGCATCAAAATTTGAGAAATGACAATGATTGTTCACATTTCAAACTAATCATTTTTCATTCCAACTTTTCACTATTTAAATATTTCTCCCTATCAGAAATCACGCTTCTCCAGACTTTGCTATAGTGTTTTTCTAAAGCTACAATGTTTTTTTTTTACAATCTGAATACAACCTGATTTGCCTTACTTCCCTTATGTGTTTGCTGTTCATGAATGGCCGGCCGCAGGGGCAGATCCCGAATTTAATTTAGGTGAGGCGAACTTTACGTTGAACCTAAACCAAATATAGTGGATCCAGGATTTAATTGTTGGACAATGTCGCATAGGCAAATCAGATATGTTATTAGTGACTAATAGTTCGTCCGAGGCAGTTACACAAGGTAGTAATTTTCAAAGACATAAGTTCTAGCGGCCTAAAATATCCGATCAGACAGTCTCTGGGATTGTTGTGGTGACGACTCTTTCCTTCGCCAGTTGACTGGGCTGTCTGGCTCCAGCCTCAAACAAACATCCACGTGAATGCAGGCTAGAGAAAATGAGAGGACTTCGAGGCCCGTTGGTGATGGTAGTCAAGCAGGCCCAATGTGCTGGCCCGAGAGAGAGCGAGCATGAAGAAAAATCAGCTCCATTAAAAAGGAAAATCAGCTGTCGCACGGGTCCCAGCAGCTCCTGTTTCCCATTCACCGAACTTTCAAGGTAGTAAAAAAGTTCAAGAAGCTCACCATCTTAAAAGAATTCCTAAAAAAACGAGAAATACAATCCCAAAAGGCGCCATAAACCCCGCAGCCCGACGCGATTCGATTGATCTGTTCCTTCTATGCGACGCACGTCTTCCAGCGTGTTCGGTTCGCTGGGGTCCCTTTCTCAAGCATATGCTTCTCTCGCCGTGCTCCCTTTCTCAGGTAACGTAGTGATGCGTCCCCGTATCTTTAATTTGATCACGCATTTAAATTCGCCAGTAGTTTTGGTGATGACCATGCGTGCTGCTCACAAGAAGAACGTGCTGGTCACCGCGGCGTCGGCCACTACGCCGTGCAGCTAGCTGCCTAGCCAAGCTGGGCGGCCACAGCGTCACGGCCACATGCGGAGCACGCAACCTCGGCCTCGTCGTGGACGACCTGAGCGCCGACGAGGCGCTGGACTACACGACCCCGAGGGCGCCGCGCTGCGGAGCCCCTCCGGGAAGAAATACGACGTGCGGTGGTGCACTGCATGCGCCGCGACGGGGGGTCCGTGGTCGGTGTTCCGGACGGGGCTCGTTGACAAGGACATGGCCGTTGACATCACGCCGGGGTTCGTGGCCGGCGTCACCGCGATCCTCCAGATGGTGACCTTCTCCAACAAGAGGCTGGTGCCGCTCTTGGTCACGCCCAAGAAAGAAGATATGGAGCTGCTTCTGGGCATGGTGAAGCAGGGGAGGCTCAAGACGGTGATCGACTCGAGCTATCCGTTGAGCAAGGCGCAGAATGGATAGGCCAAGAGCATGAGTGGGCACGCCACGGGCAAGGTCGTCGTAGAAATGGGAGCCGCGGAGTGAGAATGCACGGCGCCGTACATACATACGCGTGTGTGTTCACAAGACACAATGGGAGCTCAGCTCCGAGCAGGCTGCTTGAGCAGCCGCCGGGAGGAGCTTCGCCGCGGTGAGGGCGAGGGCGAGCCATGCCGAGCTCCCCTATGGCCGAATCGACAACCTGCACCTCCCCGTGGCCACGGATTCCCGGTGAGAAGCGCAGAGAGGAGACGACCTGCACCTGCACCTCCCCTGTTGCCATGAATTCCCGACGGTGAGCCCAGCGAGAAGGAGATCGAGCTGTTTGCATATTGCAGTGATTTCTTTTTTATGCTGCAGCTGTGATTTATGATGTTTCAACAACGATTTTCTATGATTTTTTGTGATGTTTCAAAAGAATGTTCCAATATTTTTAAATGTTGCAATGTTTCAATGATTTTGTGGTGTTTCATGTGTGTTTTCGTGGTGTCGCAGCTACTATTTTTGTGTTTTCAGGGTGTGTTTCGATGTTTCAATATTTCGATGTCTCAATGTTTCAATGTATTTCACCTAGATGTTTCACGGACATGCCCCGATGTTGCAATTTCGTGATGTTGCATGCAACATCTGCGTGTTGTAGTAGGAGTTTTCCCCATTGATGCAGCGTTCGATGCTAGCCCCGAACGTTCGAACGCTAGTAGTTCTGTATGATAATTTTGTACAACCATTTAGTTAGCAGTGACACTCCGTGTGATCTATAAGTATTTACAAAAATATCTGGCAATAATCCATTCTAATACACCTGGTCAAATGGATTGACCAGGCTTTCTTGGACTAGAATGGGCACAATTTCTTGTTTTTAATGTGCTTCCCTAAATTGTACTTCCTCCATCCCAAAATATAAGTATTTCTAGGTTTGGTCAAAGTCAATAGTTTCGATTTTGACTATGAATAATAATAAAAAATCGTAATGTTTGATCATCTATAAAGTATGTAATAGATTCATCGTGAAACTAACTATCATAATATGTAACTCTTTACGTTTAAAACAAACTATTTTTGTATATATTTATAGTCAAAGTTGATAAATGTTGACTTTGACCAAACTCAGAAATGCTTATATTTTGGGACGGAGGTAGTATATAGTTTGCATCTTGGTCGTCTTAGGGTCGTAGTAGCCCAACGCCTTTCCCGTTCTTAGCAAGATTCTTCCATCTGTCGCGTCTATGGCCATGGGCGTCACTAGCTCTGAGGAGTACTCCGGCCAGAACCTCCCAACATCTATACGGTACTCCATGAACCACCAGCCATTGCCTTTCATTGCCCATATCTCCAGGGTGCCCTTGCGTGTCTGTGAGCATACCATGCAAACCTGCCCTTGGAGCTCCACGACGGACACACACTCTTCAGGGTGCTCGACTCGGAGTGGACCTTTCAAGAGCTCGAATTCGCGGGTGCTAACATCTAGAGCGACGATTTCATGACCTGACGACAAGTGCCCGAGCTTACCATCAGCCATCCAGTAAAGTTTACCGTTTATGTGGGCAGGAGGCGTGTCGGCTATCGGTCTCTGTGGAGGGTCCAACTCCTCCCAAAACATATCCTCGACGTACCGAATCTCACACTCTAGCCTGTACTCCCGTGTCGAGAAGTTCCTTTCCCTGTATGCCATGCGGACCAAGACATGCTTGCCCATCTCCATATCGTACCCAAGCCCGAAGCGGCCAGCAGCGAACATGTCGTCGCCGCCGCCATTGCGGCCCAAGGACGACCTCCTCGCGATATCACTGTATACGGAAGTTCCCCTCAGCTCTCTACCGCCATCACCCAATGGCAGGGCCTTGTAGTACCCAGTGATGGGATTGCACACGAAGTCATAGCACAAGAAGCTTCCTGCGTTGAGCCCATGGCAAGGATTCGAGCAGACCACTCTCGCACTATCGTCTACCAGCGGCGGCACATCCAATGTGATGCCGATGAAATCCTCCAAGGGTTTGAAACTGTTGGGCCTGCCGTCGGTGAACATGAGCTGGTGGGGGCTTTTATTTGCCTGATGATAACACAGATGTGAATCGATGAAGCACTCGCTCTTGATTAGGGCACGCCAATCCTTGGAAACCTGGTTCAAGCGTCCAACCGTGCGTGCTGGAAGCCGCGAAAGGACTTGGCACCAGGCCTCCGCTGATGGTGACGACAAGATGATCTCGTCGCTTGCGCGGCCCACCGACGTGAGGCTCTCTTCGAACAGCCCCACCGTAGGGAATTGGCCGTCGCGCTGCACACCATCCAGCGAGAATATCACCACCGGGCGGGTACCACCACCGTTGCTAGGGTCGACGACGAACACCTTGCAAGAACCCGTGCCGAACATGATTTTCTTGTTCGTTTGGCCAGTGTTGCTACCATCATCGGGACAGTACATACCAAGTGGGGCGATCCATCGAGACTTGAACGCTGCGCGCTCAGCATCAGTCATGGACCCCCAGTCAATGCAGCGGACCTCCTCCCAGCAGCTCCCATCCTTAGCCGCCGCATAATCTCTTAGCAGCCATATGCGGTAAGGCACGTCGGGCCACGGATTGGTTTGGTTCGAAAAATACACGCACAAGCAGCCATCAAGCTCTGTCAAGTCAAAACCACTGTACTCTAGCCCTGACGGGGGCATCAGTGTACCAAAGGTCTCGTCTTCAACGTTGAAGGTGGTGATCACGCCATCTTTTCCCACAAAGTGCAGGTTCCCGTTGCAGAGCACGGCTCCTTGGCTGCCCCTGACTCGAAGGCGACACGCGGCGGGGGGCTGCGTGCCGGCTGGCCTCCAGTGGGTGGACTTATCCAGCGTGAAGACCTCACAGAACGCCGTGGCGGCGTGCGGCTTGTCGCCGCCGGCGTCGACGTCGAGGCAGTACATGCGCACGGCCTTGTGCTCGTTGGTCACCTTGCTGTACCCCAAGCCGTAGGACACGAACGTGCGAGGCTTGAGACCGGCCGTCCTGAACGGAGTCCTGTCGGGCAGAGCCAAGGTCTCACCAGAGGAAGGGTTCCAGACGTAGTGGGCGTCGTACTCGACGCAGCGTAGGAGGACGAGCCCGTGGCACGGCTTGCTTATGGGGAAGACGGTCCCTGGCGCCAACTCGGAGCAGCAGCTCAAGATCTCTTCGTCTGGGCTGCTGCTGATGCCGTGTTGCTCGCAGGCGTAGAAGGGCTCGCCGTACCCGGCTGGCCTGACGAAGAGCCGCCGCCGCCGGACGATGGCTCTCATGGCGTGGAGGTCGCGGAAGGAGGGAGACGTGATGAGGTGGCGCCATGGATGGGAGACGCACTGGAAGCGGCGCAGTGACTTGACTGGCAGGCGGGCAAGGATGTCCTCCACGATCTCGTCGGGCAAAGCCGAGGCCTTGGTCCTCTTGTTACTGCTCGGCGTGGCTTGCATGGTATGGCCTGGCTGGTTTTAATTTTTCGCCGTTTCCACACTGGTTCGTCGGCTCAACGGCGAATGGCACCACGCGCACGGTCGCTGGCGATCGATCGATCGCTGGCGCTGGCTGCTAGAAGGGACCCGACCGGCTGTTTGAATCAACTTGTGACCCTAGAAGGCTCTGCTTAAATACGCGACGAGTTCGCACGGAACTCGACAGGTAAATCCGATTCGATCGTGCTCTGCCCGTGTCCGACTCGGTTCACCGTAAGTACTGTTAGCGCCGGCTGCCGAAATTGCAGCTCAGCGACGATCTCTCAACGCTCTGCGCCGCGCACGGGAACGCACGACGTCGCCGGCGCACTCTCTCACGCACGCGAACTCGGTGGATCACAGTAACAGAATGCGAAAGACTTGCGCTGCCTAACGTTGCAGCTTTTCGGTTGGTTTTTGCTTCTCTTTATTCCGGTCGTTTACATGGTCCACGATCTCCCCCGCCATGCGCGCTCGCGCTGCGACGCACCCGCCTAACGCGCAGGAACGCATGACATGCACGACATGGCGGTGAACTCTTAGCCGCACCGTGAACGCAGCACAGCTCTGGCCTGGTCACCACACACCTGATGTAGCTAGCTAATTTAGGAAAAACAAACATGCACTGCACATTACAAGGAACGACAAATATGCATGAACGTGCACGGGATTAACTAACATTTCACCCCCTAATCCCGCTGCACATCTACTACTCCCAACTGCTGCCTTAGCTCGATGAATCTGACTTTACCAAGTGCCTTCGTCAGAATATCAGCTAACTGATTTTGCGTGCTCACATGGTTGATGTCAACGCTCCCATCCTCAACTCGATCTCTGACAAAATGATACTTTGTATCTATGTGTTTGCTCCGTTTATGAGGAACTGGATTTTTGCTCAGAGATATTGCAGACTTGTTATCAACTAGGAGGTTCACCTTAGGAGCTTCTGTACCCGGCAGTTCACCCAACAGCCGACTGAGCCATACTCCTTGGCAGGCTGCACCTGCACTTGCAATGTACTCAGCCTCACATGAGGAAAGGGCAACTATTCCTTGCTTTTGTGATGCCCAGGTTACCAAGTTTATGCCAACAAAAAATGCTGAGCCACTAGTGCTCTTCCTGTCATCTATGTCACCGGCCAGATCACTGTCACTGAAACCAATTAGGATAGGTTCAGAAGTACCTGATCTTGTATATCTGCAGCCATAGTTCAATGTTCCAGCAACATACCTAAGTATTTGCTTTACAGCTGCCCAGTGACATGCTCTTGGCTTTTCCATGTACCTGCTCACAATTCCAACAGAATATGCAAGATCTGGCCTTGTATTTACTAGGTACCTCAAGCTCCCAATCACACTCCTGTACTTTGTTGCATCCACATGTGGAGAAGTGTCGTTCTTGCTCAGCTTCAATTTGTTCTCCATTGAACACTGCAGCAGTTGCACTCCTTCAGACCAGCCTGCTCAAGAATCTTCAGTGCATATGCACTTTGACAGAGTGTTGTTCCATTCTCCTTCTGTTCTACCTGAATGCCCAGGTAGTAGGTGAGTAGACCAAGGTCACTCATGCTGAAGCTCTGCATCATTTGCCATTTGAATGCACTAATGCTTGCCTGACTTGGCCCTGTAATAATCAGATCATCAACATACACTCCTACAATTAGGAAATTGCCATTGTTGTCTGACCTTCTGTATACAGCATGCTCATGAGGGTTCTTTACAAAACCAAGTTCCAGCAGCTCTTTATCAAGCCGTGCATTCCAAGCCCTGGGTGCCTGACGCAGCCCATACAAAGCTTTCCTGAGTTTGAGTACCTTTCCACTCCCATTTTCAACAACAAATCCAGGAGGCTGTTGTACGTATGTCTCCTCCTCCAAGTCTCCATTGAGGAATGCAGATTTAACATCCATGTGATGCACTTTCCAACCACTCTTTGCTGCTAGTGCCAACAGCAACCTCACTGTCTCAATTCTGGCCACTGGAGCAAAAACTTCATCAAAGTTCACCCCCTCATGCTGAGCGTATCCTTTAGCCACCAACCTGGCTTTGTGTTTGATCACATTGCCCTCTGGGTCTTTCTTCACTTTAAACACCCATTTTAGCCCAATGGCTCGATGTCCAGATGGTAGGACTGCTAGCTCCCAGGTTTTGTTGGACTGAATTGCCTCCATTTCAGTTGTCATTGCTTTTCTCCAGCATTCTTCTGTCAGTGCAGCCTCAACACTGCTCGGCTCTTCTGCAGCAACATAGCACACCCCACTATACTCAAACCCATGAACTTCTTCAGTTGAGTCATTGAGATCCTGTAAAGTACGGTACCTCAACGCATTTCCATCCGAATCCACAATTTCTCCAGTTGGAGGTGTTGCAAATTGCATGTTTGGTGTTGTCAGAGTTGGCTGTGGTGTTGATGGCTCAGGTGACCTAGCTGTGTGCTCGTTGCTTGGAGACTGACCGACTGAGCCAGCTTGCAGAGGAGAGAATTCTGGAACCAGCCCTAACTGCCCAGTTGAATCAGCCTGCCCATTGTCAGCTATTGTTCCTTGTCCGGCAAAAGTATAGAACTCAACATCTATCACCCTGTCTCTTGCCTGCTGATCTCCTTCTCCCTAATTCCATGCATGATGTTCTTCAAACACTACATCACGTGTGACCTGTAACTTCTTGGCCACTGGATCATACACCCTGTATCCCTTTGTTCCCCCTTCATATCCTACAAGTACCATAGGAGTTGATCTGTCAGACATCTTGTTCACTCCTGGCCCAACTCGTTTGACATGAGCCACACAACCAAATGTTCTCAAGTGGCTCACATTGGGTTTTCTGTTGTACCACGCCTCATATGGTGTCTTACCCTGAAGACTCTTTGTAGGCGACCTGTTTAGCAGATAAACTGCAGTATTAACAGCTTCTCCCCAAAATTCACTCGGCATTTTCTTGCTCTTATGCATGCACCTTGCCATTTCTACTATGGTTTGGTTTCGGCGTTCTACAACTCCATTTTGCTGTGGTGAGTAAGGTGCAGTGGTGAAGTGCTTTAAGCCTTGATCATCACAGAGCTCTCTGAACTGAATGGAGTTGAATTCTCCCTCTCTGTCAGATCGGAATGCTCGCAGCTTTCTCCCACTCTCAGTCTCTGCAAGTGCCTTTACTTTCTTGAAGCATTTGAATGCTTCATCTTTGGTTGCCAGGAGTTCCAGCCACATAAACCGGCTGTAATCATCTACAATCAGCAGGAAATAGTTCTTGCCACTAGGTGTACTAGGACGAATTTGTCCACACAAATCAGTGTGAACCAGATCAAATGGAAGTTCAGCTCGATAATTCGCCACTTTGGGAAATGGCTGTCTGTGTTGCTTGCCCAGAGCACATCCATCACAGAATTCTTCCACTCGATCTACTAATGGCATACCATCCACCATGTTCTTGGACCCAAGATCACGAAGTGCTTTGAAGTTCAGATGCCCATACCTTCCATACCACAACCAAGCCTTGTCGTCCTTCATTGCTTCCAAGCAAACTGGAATTGCTAGCTGCATTTTCAGCAGATAGAGCCTGTTCTGAACACGAGGTGCTCTAGCCAAGAGGGACCGTTTCACCCCAAACACATTGCAGAATCCATTCTCAATCACAATTTTGCAGCCACTCTCCTCTAACTGACCAAGGCTAATTATATTGCTCTTTAACTTAGGTATGAAATAAACACTTGTAAGTACCTTGTGACCTTTGTCCCTGGTCTGGAGCATGACAGATCCCAAGCCTTTTATCTCCACCAGTGAGCCATCGCCAAAGCGAACAGTGCCACCCACGGACATGTCCAATGACACGAGCACCTCTCGGCACCCTGTCATATGATTGCTTGCCCCCGTGTCGAGCACCCACACATCGTCCTCGTGATCGGCCGGGTACACCTTCTTCTCGTTGAGATGCACGACATGCTGATGTGTCGTCACCCCAGCAGCTTCATCATCGCGCCACGCCACCTCGACGTGCACGGCGTTCACCGTGGCCAGCATTAGTGCCGGTTCTTCTCGACCGGCTTGGACATGATGTGCTTCATCTCTGCGCTCCTTCTTTAGTGGCCATTTGCAGTCTTGCTTCCAATGCCCGTAGATGCCACAGTTGCGGCACCTACCCTTGCGCCTTGGAGTGCCCTCAGAGGTCAGCTTGACAACAGGTTCCTTCTTGTCGCTGCGCACGGCGTTCTTTGACTTCGACGGAGAGAACCCCCTTTCCTCTCACCACCGCCCGCCGATGACGACTCAGGGGCAAGTCTGTGGCGATATTTGGCACACCACTCTTCCTCTGTCAACATGAGATGCCTAGTCTTCTCGGTGACGGCGTCAACGCCGAGACGATCCTCGGGCACTCTCAACCGTCCGACAAGATCTTCCACTGTGAGGGTGTTGACGTCAAGTAGTGTCTCGATAGAGACCGCAACCTGAGAGTACGCCGCCGGCAGAACACGTAGGATCTTCTTCATGATGCGTGTCTCGTCGATCTTCTCCCCGAGTCCGCGCATGTTCTCGGCGAGGGAGTTGATGCGCAGCCCGAAGTCGTCCACGCCTTCTCCCTCCTTGAACCGAATGTTCTCGAACTCCTGCTGGAGATGCTGAGTGTGCGATTCCTTGACACGATCAGCTCCCTGCCGCATGCTCTTCACCGAATCCCACGCCTCCTTCACCGTGGCCTTCGCTCCCAGCGTCGTCCACATCTCCTTGGGCACTGAACGCAAGAGTGCGCCCATCGCCTGTCGATCTTGGGAGCGCTTGACTCCCTTGCCACCCGGATCGATCACGCCCCAGATCTCCATGGCTTCGAAGTTGCATTTCATCATCATGGCCCACTCAGCATAATTTGACCGCGTGAGCATCGGCCACATGAGCGAACCTTGAGGGACACTGCTCGCCACGGCGCTTGAACTCACGTCGTCGCTCATCCTCTCCTCCGACCGCCTTCTCCTGGGAACAACGAACTTCTTCCGGGGTGGCTCCCTCGGTGGACTGATGGAACCACCGTAGAACATACACCAACGGCTCTGATGCCAAATGTTAGCGTCGGCTGCCGAAATTGCAGCTCAGCGACGATCTCTCAACGCTCTGCGCCGCGCACGGGAACGCACGACGTCGCCGGCGCACTCTCTCACGCACGCGAACTCGGTGGATCACAGTAACAGAATGCGAAAGACTTGCGCTGCCTAACGTTGCAGCTTTTCGGTTGGTTTTTGCTTCTCTTTATTCCCGACGTTTACATGGTCCACGATCTCCCCCACCATGCGCGCTCGCGCTGCGACGCGCCCGCCTAACGCGCAGGAACGCACGACATGCACGACATGGCGGTGAACTCTTAGCCGCACCGTGAACGCAGCACGGCTCTGGCCTGGTCACCACACACACCTGATGTAGCTAGCTAATTTAGGAAAAACAAACATGCACTGCACATTACAAGGAACGACAAATATGCATGAACGTGCACGGGATTAACTAACACGTACTACGTTTGAGGCTGCTGGTCTCTAATCCAACGCGTCGCCCGTTGGTAGTTAAAGCCTAGTGTACGGTATACGTTCATCGGTAGATGTCACTCAGATTAGACCATTTACATGTTGATAGTTGTAACGCTAATTGCGTGTCGACAGCAAGCTTTATTTGCAAGATGAATGGATATCTCTGAAATCATTGTCTGAATTGTACGTAGCTGAATTTGCATTATATCCATCCATCTGAAAAGGGCATGCATACTCCTCAATTCCTCATGCCCTGCCTAAAAGTAAAATCTACTCCGCTAGCTACTAGTAGTGCCCAGCCGTGCAACTGCATATCTAGATGGTTTAATTAATGTCTTCGTCGTCGTCGGTGACGAACTTCCCCGTCCCCGGGTTGATGGCCGCGAAGAAGAAGAAGAGGATGCTGAACAGGAGCAGCGGCTCGATCTCGCTGATGGGGACTCCCGTCTCGATGTTGAGCTGCGCGAGCGCGCCCTTCCCCGTGACGATCTCGCCGATGAGCGAGAAGGCGATGCCGAGCTGGGCGAGGCGGCCGACGAAGAGCTCGTTGGCCTTGGTGAATCCGAAGAGCGGCCCCCCCTCGCCGAGCCCGAGCGCGGCGCGGAATCCTCTCCCCGGCGGGATCACGGCGCGCTCGAGCCCCGTGGCGTCGTCGACGAAGCGCCCCCGGTCGCCGAGCGCGCCGATGGCGCCCAGGAGCGTGAAGAGGATGAAGAAGAGCAGCAGCGGCTCGGCCTCGTAGATGGGGATCCCCGTCTCGAGGTTGAGCTGCGCGAGGATGCCCCTGCCGGTGACGGCCTCGCCGAGGAGGGAGGCGGCGAAGCCGAGCATGGCGACGCGGCCGACGAAGAGCTCGTTCTCCTTGGTGAAGCCGATGCCGCCCGAGGTGCCGAAGATGCCGTCCTCGACGCGGGAACGCCTCTGGTTGGTGGTGGTGGTGGTGGTGGGCTGCTTGTTCTTGCTCTTGTTGGTGGTCTTGGCTGGTGGTGATTTGATGGTCCGGCTGTTGAAGAGGGAGACGATCCGGCGGTTGGCGAGAGTCCTTGGGGTTGCGGGGGGCGCAATGGATGGGGATGACGAGAGCAACATTATGGGATGCTGAAGAAGAGCCATGGCGACGCCGCTGGATGTGTCAGCTCGGTCGCTCGGCTTGCTCTGCTATGCTATGCTATGCTATGCTATGCTATGCTCTGACTCTGCTGTGAATGGATCGATCGGTGAGCGGGACTGGGGATTAGATGAACCAGGCAGGGCCCGGAAAGGAAGGGAAGGTGTGGATGGAATGGGCCGGCAAACTGACGCGGGCCACGTGGCCCACCACCACCACTAACCACCTCTGTGGCTGTCTTGGCTGGACTCGCTTGCTCATGTGGCTGTGATGCGATGATCTAATTGCAAGCGCGATAGATCGAACCCACGACGAGCTACTAGAAACTTGCATTGCATTGCAAAACTCCTTAGGAGTTGTTTAGATACTAGAGATTCATTATTTCTCCTACCACATCCATCTCATCATTTTCTATCTTTTTCTTACTATTTATTGGTACAGTGTATATCTGCTACAGTAAATCTCCACCAATCTCTACCAACTAAACATCCCCGGTTGCTTCCTTTCTTCCTTCATGTTGAACGAGACACGTACGTTACATCAAATCAAATGAATGAATCAATTTGTGGCTCTCATCAGCGTATCAGGAGCTCTGTTCCCTTGGCTGTTCAGATTGGAAGTAAAAAGTACCTTTTTAGATAAATAGTGCACTAAGAAACGTGTTCTATGAGTAGGATAAATAGAAAAAACTTATTGGAGAAGTACTTTTTTCTGAATCTGAACACACAAGTGGTCGCTATATAAGGAGCTGGTTGCTGGTAGGAGTATCTAGAAGAAGCTTCCGCTGCGTGCCAGCACCATCGATGAATGATCGCCCTGTTCGGCCCCCCACCACCAGCTGCAGCGCAGCCAGCCGAACAGGTCCCAAACATGGACGGGAAATTTGTTTGGTCTCAAAATTACTACTAGAGACATCAAATTCTATGGATGGGGAAAACAGTTGAATACTGTAGTATGTAGACATGGATGCTTAGATGGAAGAAATAGAATAGAAAGAAAGAAATATCACCTGTTTGTTTAGAACTTTGACCTTATTTGAGAAAATCATATAGAATAACTTTAAGCTCATTTGTATCTTTTTGAAATTGAATTTAATAATAAAAATTTTTACAAATAAATTAAGTCAATATAGTTGTATGGGGAATATAGTTGCATATATTATCAGTCATATGAGACATACTTATGTACTGCATTTATTTTATAAGAAAGCAAGTTGCGCTATAAAATATGAATTGCGTTAGAAATATGGCACAAAAATCTATAAAAACAATTTTTGCCCCCACAGTCCCATAAATCTAAGACAAGCATTCCAAGACACTATCCATTTGTCCCCAGTGAATTTCTTTTCTCTGGTGGGTTGTTTTGTTGGGAGTGTACAACAAAACAGTTCGTATTACAAGGAGACAGTAATAAGTTTCCAACATTCCATCAATCAGCTCAACTACAAGTCGAGTTGCTTTTTACCAAACATTTTTGGGCAGAAAATACACAACAGACAACTCAGATGGCTTAGTAACAGAAGTCGAGTTGCCTTTTACCCAACATTTTAGGCCAGAAATTACACAACAGCCAACACATATGGCTTAGTAACGGTACTTGGTTGAGTAATCCTTAGGAGCAATCACGAGACCACGGCCCTTCCGGGCACCCCTGTACACAGTCTCCACAATGTCAATGAACTCCTGCTTGTCCTTCAAGGCCCAGTTTATTTTGTTGTTGTTTCCTGTCCCGAGATCAATCATGATGTGCTTGTTCCGGAAGAAGAACATCACAGTGGACGGATCATACAGCTCATACATCGTGTTGAAGTCAGGAACCTCAGTGATGTCAACGAGGTAGATAACGGCAAAGTTCTTTATAGTCTCTGCAACTCCAGCCAGCACTTCATCCATCTAAACGTAAATAAGATAAGGAGTCAAATAATGCTCGATGAGAAATAAAGCTGTATATACAAAGAGACAGCAGCATACTGCAGTGCCAAATTGTTGCATAACCAAAGCATGATACAGAGTTAAGTGTAACCAAAACATAAAAAGTGCTCACATACAAGAAACAATAACTCCAAATATGTGGAAGAGAATCTCAAATCTAGATTGGGATTAAAGATGTGTTTCGGATTCAAACTGACCAGGTATATCCTATGACAATAGGATGGCACAACACTGTAGATGTGATAATGGAGAGCAACCCAGGGTGGTTGTGTTCGAGTTGTAAGATGGCAGAGTGGTGGTAACAACTAACAAGTAGGCAGTAGTTTGTTCTCGCATAGAAATCAGCTCAGTATCAGTGCTACCTCAAGGTCCCATAACAAATCATCTAATTACCTAGTAGTATGCAAAAACTTACTCCAACTTTGCGACTCGGAATCAGCAAAAATCACTGCAATTTAGAGTTATTTTTTGCACCAGTAAGCATCTTAAACGACACAACATGATAAAACCCCCTGTCTAATCTATCTGCAATTGTGCATTGTTGCCATACCCCAACAAATTCGTGATTGGAGTTGTCCACATTCAACATCACACACCCTGTCTACGTCCAATTGGCAATAGTCCCAGAAAACAAAAGAACAAATTAACACAAAGTGCAAAAGGCAAGTACACAAAAGAATTTTAGAGACCAAAGGTGCACAGACTAAGTACTAACTAAACTCTTTTTTAAAGCAATTTGTTGCAAACTTCAAATTTTAAGGTGAAGTCCAATGTCAGTTTACCAAATTCCCAACATAACACGCAAGATCTATTTCGTTTTAAGAGACAGGGAGGAAGTAAGCCCCCTTTGTCTTCTAATTCTAGACTAAATGACTGAAATATGATTATCCCCTAATAACACAACATCTGAATTAACACAAATTTAAAGTTCATCAACAGGAACAGTTTCAGCATAATTTGATAAGCTATAAGTTGTACTGCTGTCCTTAGATCCCCGATCATCTATTTTCCCCTACTGCATTATACATCAACAGCCTGTTTTTTGGGGGAATTTACATCAATAACCCTTAATCAACCATGCTAAACAGAAAAAGACGCAAGTTCAACGGAAGCTAAATTCACGCATGCATCAATAAGCCGTTCCCTTGGCCCGATTACGCTAGAACTCGCCATTCCCTATTCACATCGCCTCCACAACAAATCCTAAACCCAATTCCAAGAACTCCGCACCCGCACCATCAACCCTCCTGAGCCGACGACTGACCCCAAGACAAATTCCACGGGCAGGAATAACAGCTAGGCACGAGCGAATTTCACAGATCTAAGCGTCCGCAGAGAGAGCTAGGGTTAGGCGGGGGGAGGAGGCGTCACCTGCATGCATGTCTCGTCCCAGTCGTGGCCGAAGCGGATGATGACGAGTCGCTCCTCCTCGGCGAGGATGGCCTGGTCCACCGCCCACCCCGAGTGCAGGTGCGGCAGCAGGTACGACATCTCCGCTTGCGCTGCCTCCTAGCAAGACGGCGGCGAGAGGAACTAGGGAAAGACGGGACGGGGGTAGGGATGGCAACGGTGACGAAATATATGCAAACCCGCGGATACCCGCGGATAGTAAACCCGATGCGCACGGGTTTGGATCTAGTTTTGTATCCGCGGGTGCGGACGCGGGCACGAGTCTAAACCCAACAGATATCGGACATGAAAAATTGATATTCCTATCCGCAAACCCGCAAGACCCGTTAACGGATATGTGAGACTAAAAACTATGGCAACTAAGGTGTTGTACTGACTAGTGGCTACTCTCGATCTAGTTTTCTCAGATGGTTGAGTGTTCATGTTGTGTCCATTTTTTCTATTTTTTATGCAGTTGCAATGTCTAGCTGCTGTCAATCTCAACTGCCAGCTTTCGAAGCATCCGGTGCTGTAGATTTGACATATGAATTGCTGTTAGATTTGGTTTATCGTATGTTTTTACGGGTATACGGGTAAACCCGCGGATAACGGATATCCGCGGATAGCGGACGCGGGCATGTTTTCATATCCGAAGCGGATAGCGGGCGCGGGCGCGGGCACGGGTTTTATGTTGCGAATACGAATATTTGAAACTACTATCCGCACGGATATTATCCGTTGCCATCCATAGACGGGGGGAGGGGAACGGGTTGGGGCCTCTACGACGGAACCGACTAGAAGTCGGTAGAAAACTCTCCGCGATGGAAAAAAAAAACGAAAAAAACACACAGGCCACAACCATCAAATTCATCTGGGCTGCAAATGACATACGGGCCGCATGGGGCGATTTGCATGAAAGCCCAATAACACCTAGCCCACGCACATGGGCAGAATCTAGCCCACGCTGGGTGTGTGTGCGCTACCGATGCACACAGCACACACAGAAGGCGTGAGAGCCTTCTTTCACTTTTTAGTGGCTAACCAACGCAGTCTATATACAGGCAGGCATAGGCTCTTGGAGCATTGGGTGATCCACACTTCCCACAGCAACACTGCTCTCGTAGTCGTTCTTGCAGAGTTTCCTGGTGAGCTCCCGGTCCTCTGACACGCACTGTTCCTCTTTCTTTTCCCAATACTGCATGGCGATTTCTTGAGCCGGACGTTACATACCTCTTGCGATTTGCTTTTTCTTGCCTTGTGTGTGTTGTTTTTAAACGGCTCTTTTCAGCAAGTATTGCAGTGTTTCCTAGGTGCTATTCTTTTTCCTTGGTTCAAGAGCTGCTTTCACCGTTTTTTCACTGAACTTTTCTTCAGATTCCAGCAGAGATATACATCGTCGCTCGGCGGCGCACCGAGCAATCGGCTCCTCTGACGAGCATGGCATCGCCGTTTCTGGGTACCCTTGCTGTGATCAAAGTGGAAGATGAAGAGAACAGTGGTGTGGCCGACCTGGGTGATCAGGAGCTTAGGAACAAGTTCTGGAGGACGTCAAGCGTCGGGTCGAGCTCAAGAAGAGGGGCTCGATCGCCACTGGCAGTGCCCAGCCGCCGCCGCCGCGGCCTCCTCCACCCCCACCGGTGAGGCACAATCCAATGCTTCCTCCCTCAGTACAAAGCATATGACCTGAACTCTGAATTCATGTTCTGATTCAATTCAACCATGTAAATTTGCACATAAGCCTTAATATTTTTTGGTTTCTGCCAAGCCTAAGCATGGCAGTAATGTCATCTCATAGAAAATGGTCAACTAGCGTCTTTGCAGTAGCTAGCATTTTTCTGTTAAGGCATGAGACGGAATTGATCTGCCTTCGTTTCAGAGAAACTGAAGACTCTGGTTCTCTGACTGCATTTGTTTCATTCTAATTTTTGTATACATATTTTGATTTGATCTCTGAGTGCCAATGTGCCATACATTCCATAGTTGACTATCAGTGGCCTTGAAAACACTTAAACACATAGATTATGACATTGCTAGAACTGTTTTCTTCAGCATACAAGCTTCATTATATTTATCATCATCCATTATTGCTAAACCTGAACGATTGTTAAGTTGCCTTGTGAACTGTAATAGTGCCTTTCCTCATCAAAGTGGTAGAATTATTCTTTTTAGCTGCATTTTTCAGTTAAATAAACAAAAAAGAATATTGCACTAAACTTATAGATAGTAGTTTATTGTTACAGTTCCTTCTTTCTGCATTCACAGGTCAAAGACTGTAATGTTTGCACTGCATATGATTTGAAAACGGTGCGCTTCAGTTCACAGCTACCCATCGTGTATTGTCACATTTTCCTGTTTGCTACTGCAGACTTTCATTTGACCAATAATGGAATCCTGCAAATGACCTCAATTAGTGTACCATGAGATTTTCAGCCAGCGAATAAATTATTGTAACCATTCAAAGTTTAATGGCTACATTCACTTCATCAGTTCATCTTCGTTACAAATTGCATTTGCTCCTCATCAGGTACAACCACCGCCACCAGCGCCTCCTGCTCCACCAACGCATCACTCATCGGCAAAGAGGCCGGCCATCCTACAGCCTCCGGTGTTCGTGGGTGTTCGCCAGCCGCCGACGAAGCAGTACCAGCGCAGGCCACCAGGACAGAGGGCGCGGCCGCAGCCGCCACAGCAACCGGCGCCGCCGACGAACGCCCAGCGCGCCCCGGGTCCGCCGCCGGTGAGCGCGCAAAGGGCGCCGCACGCTCCGGTGGTTACACAGCCGGCGCCAAGCGCATGCCGCGCCCTAGCCCCGTCCGGCCCCGGCGCCATGCCGCCCCCGCCGCTCCAGCTGGTCAGGTCGGCGCCCAGGCCGCCGCCGCGGCACCCGGCGGCGAAGAAGAAGCCCACCGTGCCGTGCGCTTTCTGCGGCGTGCTGTGCATGACGGCGTGGCACCTGAAGCAGCACGAGAAGGGGCGGAGGCACCGGAACAAGGTGGCCTACCTCGCCGGGGAGGTGAACGTGCGGTGCCCGGTGTGCAACGTCCACCTCTCCGGCGCGCTCAACGTCCAGCAGCACTACGCCGGCAAGCAGCACCTCTGGCGGCTCAAGCACGGAGGAGCCTGAGAATGCACGGTTCGCATTCGACAAATTCATGACACTAATCCTAAATCCATATATATGATGATTAAGAACTATGGTGGGACTGGTGTCAAGCTACTGTGTAGGAGTATTTTGTATTATGTAATTACAATGAACCAGATTAGTGGCTGCTGGCCTGCTGCAACTATCGTTTGGAGTTGACAGCCTAAGGATTATTGTTGTGTATATTATGCGGTTATATTCGACTATGTTATACTCCCTTCATTTCTATGTATCTAAACCTGCTAAAGCGGCGGCTACTCAGTCCTGTTCCGACTTGTTCTGTTCGTTCACCAGGTCTCTGAAATTCTGGAAGATGGTACTCTAGAACATGGTGGTCAATGCATATCCACCTTGTCATTTACATTGATCCAATGGCAAAGACCTGTGTTTGGCAAAAGCTTTAGACATCGATCATGGTATAAGTCTGAAAGGTGACGCCATGTGGTTCTAGACTGACAGCCGGTGCACGTACGCCTCAAGTCAATTGTCGTCAGACATTCCTTTCCGAAAGAAAATGTCATTGAGGGTTTAGTGCCAGGTAAACTTCTGAAAGCGTCGCACAATAATGCTGGCGCGGGTGCATTGCAGGCGTAAAAATGGAACAATTGAACAAAGGGGACAACAAAGATGCAGCCACCAAAAAAGATTGTTAAAATCATGTAGTACTCTAAACCGATTCGAATCAGAGGCCTCTAAGTATGATCATGGCATCGTCTTTAAGAATATAACAATATAATTGGCGAAAGCGTACAGACAGTAAGGTTCCTGTCGACTATGGTAGAAATGGGTCATCCAGGTTGGAGTATTGACTTGTCATGAGTCCTTGTATTTATATTTTAAGATTTAATTAGCGTTGTTATTTCAGTAGTACTCATTACTCAACTTGTTTGTCGACATCGAGAGGTATGTGATGACTTTGTTGGTCTTGAGATTTGTTGGCTCAGTTTCTCAAAAATGTTTATAGGGTAGGATTTACATACGCGTATTTATACTTATGTGTAATGATTCATGAAGAAACCAACAATAAAAAATAGAAAATGCATGTTTAATTAAGGAGAAAGTCCAAATTACTACTCTGAACTATAAGCAAAGTCTACATAACCCTCTAAACTATCTTTTGGTTTATTTTACCCTCTAAACTATGTCATTTAGCCTATTTTACCTCCTAACACAATTTCTCTTTTTTATTTTTCCATATACAAGTGTCATATTGTGTTCAAATTTTGTGAGATGATAGTAGACATCATAACGCATGGCAGAAAAATATAAAATTATTTTTGTCATTATTTTGATAGGGGTAATATATTTAATAATTAATTAATCCTTAAGATGTAAAATTATACAAAAACTAATAACGAAAAATTCATAATATATTTTCATATACAATATGATGTTTAAAATTGAAATTAACATTCAACTTGTGTATGAAGAAATAAAAAAGACAAATGTATTAGGGGGTAGAATAGACCAAGTTACATAGTTAGGGGTAAAATGAACCAAAAATAGTTTAAGGGTATATGGACTTTGCTTGTAGTTTAGGGGAGTAATATGAACTTTCCTTTAATTAATTAGAATATTAGAATCAACACTGTAATTTTGATTGGAAAGTCGGCCTCTAACTGGGTGTTAGATGGCCTCAGTAGCACTTCTTAGGTCGTCGGTTCGACTCCCCATGGGAGCGAATTTTAGGCTGGGGTAAAAAAATCTCTTCGTCTGTCATCACGTCAAAGCACAGGTCTAAGGCCCGGTCCAGGTCGCTGATCGTCTTACATGGACAATGCTGCCGCTGTGTAGGGTGGGTAGAGGTTCGGGGGGTTTTTCTCGACCTGTATGAGAAGGTCTTCTCTCTAAAATGAAAGCGGTGGGGCGGTCTTACCCCGCGGATTGAGTTTTTTTTTTAATTCCAGGAAACTTTATTTCTTATTTTTGAGGAAGGGCACCTGAGTTTTTTTTTAACCTGTAATAACCTCAGCTCTCAACGACTACTAGGGCTTTAGACAATTGAGCCCAACGGCCGAAACAACAAGGAGCTGTCCGTGTGCTGTTATTTGGCCCACGGGCCACAGGAGCGTGGTCACAATGCAAAAAGTGTGAGCCTAACCAACGCGTGATAAAAAGACACCCAGTATATGCCTTCGTGCTAAGTCCAACTCGTTGAGTTCTCAGTTCCTCCTACTGAGCTTGTGTAGCCATACAGTAGCGATGATCCGTCGAAAGCGCTATCTTAGCTGCATGGAAGAGTTTACTGGTGAGTTATCCCTTGTTTCCAATAGGTCATTGCCCCTTTTTCCAATAGTTTCTATGCCTCTTGTTTCCTCTGGTTCTTGTCCTAAGAGTTTGTAGTAGAGCTAGTTTTCGTGGATTTTCTTTCGGGACTTCCTGGAAATGCTTTCAGTTTTCTAACCGAACCTTGCTTCGTATAGCAGAGATTTTCAGCAACCCTTGGCGACTTCATCGATCTATCATCTATTCTGCTCATGGCTACGCCATTTCGGAGGACAGTGCCGCAAATTATCAACGAAGGGAACCAGGATCCAGGCGGGCAGGGCTTCCGGCGTCCAGGAGCTGCTGGACAGGTTCAGAAACAGTGCTCCACTACCGTCGGTGAGGCACTAGCCATCCCTTCCTTCTGTCTCATTCTCTGTACAAAGTACAAACCTGTAGATTTCAATTTGCGAAACCATTTGAGACGTCCAGCAGTTTTCCTGTAGTTTCACATTTCGGTTTTGAACGGCAAGAAGATAAGAAAGTTCGCTTGCAATTAGTCCCCCAAAAAAGTCTGTTTTTTGCATTGCAATTGTAGGACTACACGACTAATCTACAACATTGAAATACTTTCGAAAACTTTTTAAATCCTTTTAATCAGGTATTTTGATATAACGGCAGTTTTTTTATTGTGGACAGCAAATAACTTTAGTTCACAGCAAAAAAAAAACAATTTTGAAGATCATGATAACGCATGTTTTTTTTAAAAAAAATATGATGACTCACT
>JACEFO010000240.1:0-28465 GCA_015342445.1 Digitaria exilis
TGCTTCATATATGACCAAGTGTGGTCCTACTCTGTTATCATGGAGAAAATCATGAATTATAGCCACATTGTTTTTGTTTCCATTTCATTTTTTTTATGCATGGATCAGGGTACAGCCATAATACCCAGACATATTTTTTTGAGAATACTGACACATAGTTTGGTTCTGCCCAGAGGCCGGCAAAGGAGAGCAGAGAAAAGGCATAAAGTCATGAAGGACTTTGTGGCTGAATTCTTATTGAGATGGAGTGGCGGGCTTGAACGTTGATCACAACCATGCTTGATGTCGTGTGAGAGGCTGATAGCGTGCAGTGACCAACCATATCTTCAACAACTCATGATGATTTCGTCTACCTGATTTTTTTCCTGCTGGTGAAGTCATGCAAATACACAATAAATACCTACAAGGGTTGCTGAACAACGTTACGGCCCTGCAATCAGCAGTGACCACTTAGAGTCCGTGGTGGCGCTGTTCTGCCGAGTGCGTGGTACACTCGTAATTGGGCACAGAGTAAGTAAATAGACCGAGTAAGTTGAGATTGGATAAATTTATTCCAAAGAGATGCCCATGGACATCTTGCTGCTGTGTAACTGAAATAATCTGCTAAAAATATAAGCACGCGTTACTGCACGTGCGAGTTCAGTGTTTTGCCATCACACATATACATATACAGAAGTTATTACTCTCCCCTTAATAATTGTCTACACAATGGTACATACATGTAATAAACGGAACAAATCAAGAGTACTTAATATAAAAGCAGCACTACAAATAAAAGACGTAACTGAATGAAAAAAAAAACAGAGGACACTTTTTCCGCTAACAGAACCATACCACTTCCTCCCACAGGGTTCGTACAACTTGTTGCATCTGAAAAGCCAAGCTCTGAATGGTGTAAGCTCAGAGCCTGCTCTTGTTCCTCTTGGTCAGCGTCACCTTGAAGCCCGTGCTTCATGTACATGGTGAGCGCGATCTTGGGCGCGACGGGGTGCCCCTCCACGACGTCGACGCGGTAGCGGTGGAGGATGGACGCCGCGGCGAACTTCATCTGGTAGTAGGCGAAGTCCTTGCCGAGGCAGAGGCGCGGCCCGCCGTTGAAGGCGGTGAACTTGTAGGCCGACTCGCCCATGAAGCGGCCGTCCCGGAGCCACCTCTCCGGCTTGTACTCCCGGCAGTCGTCGCCCCAGATGCTCTCCATACGCCCCATGGTGTACATGGCGTAGATCACCTTGGTGCCCTTCCTCAGCACCGTCCCGTCCGGGAACACCTCGTCCTCCACGACCTGTACGTGTGTATTATTGCACGGTCGTTGCATGATCAGTATGTACTGGAAATTTTGTACTAGTCGCTACTTAAGTCATAAAGATGATCTTGAAGTCACCATTTGCACAAGGAATTTATAGCTGCTTGATCTTGATTACCGGTGCGTGGTTTTGCAGCCCCAAAGTTGGAAAAAAGGGACCGGAAAACTTTTGTGAATAGTAGGCTGCTTAGCTTTGTTGACAAATAGCTTGTCGCTAAATAGTAACTTCTTCTGTTCACGGTCTGGTGCACCAGTTATCAACCTAAGCTGTACTTTCTCATGCCACTATTCCAAGACAGGAGTAGTTAAACTAAGAATGGGTACGTGCAACCACTGAACTACTATTGGGTTGGCCCGACCCGACACCTACGCGTCTCTATCGAAACCACATAAGATACCCAAAAAAAGAAAAAGAAAAAGCAGGACGTGCAGGCGACATGTAGATGATTAGATGAACAACTTGCAACCTGTAACTCCTGCTTACGGCTGTTTTCCCCCACAGTCCCCTTCTATCCACAGTCCCCAACTCCCCATGGGCCATGGCACATTATCACCTAGCTTCAAATCAAGATATACTTATCTAAGCTCAAAATCTCCAGTGCACAATCAGCCTATCCGTCAGGATTCATGACTGCACGCAGCTGGCCAGCTTCCAGCCGCTACTTTTATGTTTATATGATTTTATCTCTGCACGAGAGTCCAGTGCTGAAGCAACACACTACAACCACAAGACCCTATTTTTTGTGTAATTTGTATTAACGTTTATCTATCATCAATGTCCACAGATCAAATTCGGATTTCCTCCTGGTAATTTTGGTTTCTTGTTGGGTTGGTATGGGATGCCAACAATTTCGTTGGGGTAGCATGAGTTCCCAATTCCCTCGGATCAACTAGGTCCGATGACTCCTTGTTTTCTACTACCTCCGTTCCAAAATATAGCTACGTTTAGTCTTTTTTAAGACAGATTAAGAAGTGTGATAAAATGTCTCATATAGACTAAACATGTCCATGTATGTATATATGGTAGCTATAACTGCCTTATATATCTCCATGTTTACTAAAGGAATTATGCATGCAACAATGAGGACCACAAGACAATTAATTTGTAGGGGGGTATTTTTGTCCATTTACCCATTCAATCAGGCTTCACAACTAATATGTAGCTATATTTTGAGACAAATTTTGAATGCTTAACGTTGCTATATTTTGGAACGGAGGGAGTACAATATTTTTGCAAGTCATGCAAATTGCAATTCCCAAGCAATCGTAACACCGTACTACCTCATGCGGATAGAGCCAGCTACTCACACACTACAAGTAGGACAAGTTAGTTTCACCGAACGTGCAAAGCGCAGTGCAACGGTCTCGCTCCAAAATGAAAAGTGCGTGCCCATTTTACATGCCACGGTTGCACTTGTTCTGGACGTAAGATCGTCCTATATCACTATGTGATTGTGAAAAAGTCCAGTATTTCAAACATGGCATTAGGAGTACTAGCGTTCAAAGCAGGTTTTTAATGCTCGAAGAAAGAGATTACTATTCAGAATACGAAGCGCGTGTGTTGTGTACGTACCTCCTTGTGGTCAACGGGGACGGAGGGGTAGAGCCGGAGCGCCTCGGAGAGCGCGGCGTGGAGGTACTCCATCCGCTTCACCTCCTCCGGCTGGAACACGAGCTCCTCCTCCACCTCCCCGCCGGCGTCCACCGCCTTCCTCGCCGCGACGATGCCCTCGATCTCCTCCAGTATCCTCTCCTCCACGCGTCGGTTCTTCCCCAGCAGCCAGAAGAACCACGCGAGCGCCACGGAGGACGTGTCCCGCCCTGCCAGGATGAAGTTGACGCAGATGTCGCGCAGGAACTTGTCCGAGTACGCCGGCCTCCCGTCCTCGCCACGCATCTTGGTGAACACCGTCAGTAGATCCGACCTGCTGCTACCACGCCGCCCAGCATCTCCGAGCTCCTCCTTTCTCCGGCGTATCACGTCGTAGGCGAACTCGTCGACCCCGGCCAGCGATCTCTGGAGCACGCGCTCGTTGCCGACGCCGAGCGCCCTCATGGCGCGCCACACGGCCGTCGGCGTGAGGAACCGCACGGTGGTGGCCTCGGTGGCGTCCTCGAACGCGCGCGCGAAGGGGATGTCGGGTAGGCCCTTGGCGAGGCAGCCCGGGTCGACGCCGAAGGCGATCATGCAGACGTTGTCGAACGTGAGGCGGAGCAGCACGTCCTGGAGGTCGATGGCGTCGCCGCCGGCCTCGGCGTCGGCGAGCACGGGGAGGAGGCGGCGGTGGACGAGCTCGACGAGGGAGCTGGCGGTGAGGGCGCGGAAGCCGGCGGAGTGGAACTCGAGGCTCGCCGCCTTGCGCTGGTTCCGCCACACCTCGTCGTCGGCGCCGAAGATGCCGTCGCCGAGGAGGTCGCGCACGGTGTCGCGAAAGTAGGGGCCCTTGGGGAAGCTCGCGAACCGCGCCTTGAGGAGGTGCTCGAGGTTGCGAGGGTCGGCGGTGACGACGCACTGGAGGTTGGTGAACCAGGGCCCGCGGAAGGTGAAGGTGCCGCCCCGGGACTTGAGGACGCCGGTGATCCACTCGTACATGTCGCCGCGGAGGCCGAGGAGGAGGGAGGGGAGCATGCCGACGAGCGGCCACGTGGGGAGGCCCTGGGAGCGGCGCTGACGGAGGGAGTGGATGGTCACGAAGATGGATATGGCTACGAGAAGCTCCACCGTCTGCACCTCCGGCAGCAGGCTCGCGAGCCCGCCGCCGGTGGATGTGCCGAACAGCGCCGCCGCGGTGGTGGCGTTCCGCGAGACGTCCGTCGTGTCCATGGTGGTGCTCATGGATGGCTTCTGAGGGACACAAGGCCGGCTGGGAAGAGAGAAAGGTGGTGGGCTGTGCGACGAGTAGTGTGTGTGACTGTGAGAGATTCTGGAGGAGGAGGGTTCAGGGGGGGTGCGGCAATATATAGGTGGGGATGGGCGGTGTGGTTGTTGCTTGGTGGCAAGGTACGGGCCGTTTTGATTTGGTGAGCTGAAAGTCCTGGGAGAACGAACTCCCGTGAGGCCGTGACGACCTTGATGATTTTGTCACGCGTGTGAGCGAGCTTGATTTCCACGTAAAAGATTGCCGCGAAACCAGCTTAATTATATTTGGTGTGCTTAATATGTGACCGCGTACGTACGTGCATTATCCTGCCGTACTTATGTGACAACTTTTCTGAAAGATCACGTAGTTAAGCGGCAAGTACCGTGCAACCCCAAGGCCTGTTGAATTTCGGAGCCCAGCAGGCGTGTTCGAACGATTTCCCTTCCTGTAAAATTCTTGTGCTTAAAGAAAGAATACCCTAAGCTAGCGCTGTTTAATAAATATACCAGGAGACATAAAGATCAAGCGTTACATGCAATGCACGCATTTGGCAAATGGGGAAAAGGTGTACACGCACGGACGCTAATTACGTGACCATGACACGCTAATTGCATCCCGGGTAAACCAACCACGCTTTTCCTAAAGTTTGGTCATCATTGGACTCGGATTAGCGGTACACAAAGGGGCAGCTAGCACCACTCACTGTTGCCTGACGAGATCGCCAATACCAACCATTCTTTCTTCTTTTTTTTTTTTTTGTTGAGACGGTACGATCTCAACTATCCCCTTCGTCCCCACACCGCGGCGTGCCGGCATCTCGGCCCGACGTTTTCTTTTGTTTTACACGGAAAATTAAGAAGAAATGGGGAAAAAAATCGGAGCTGAAATTAAAGCCAGCGGCTGTACTAGTGCGTGCAGTACTCGCAGCAGGACGGGAGCGTTGCGCACTGGCGCTGTCGCTCGCGACCGATCGGACACGCGATGGAGCCGCTTGCGCCGCCGACGTGGGGAACAGAAAGGCAAGCGGGTTTGGGTTGGTGAGCCGAGCTGAGCCCTCTCTGCTCTCTGCTCAGCGCTGTCGCGCTTCCCCGTCGTCCCGGATGGTGGTGGCGAGTGGTGACCAAACCGGCAACCACTGTCCCCGCGGCGTCCCCTTTGCCCAGCTACTAGCTACTGCAGGCCTGCCGCCGCCTCCGGCGACGCGCCGGCCTCTGGTTCCCGTGCCGTTCGGCGCGTCGTGTCGCCCGTAACTGGCAGTTCGTGTCGTGTGTGTCATGACTCGTGTGTGACAGTGTGACCACGAGGAGGAGGAGGAGGCCGATCGCCCATGGGTTTTCCGGTTACCGCTCGGTGTTTTTGGACGAAGCAAGCCAGGGTGATTTTCGTTTTCTTTACTGGCTTCCGCCCACAATCTTTGGCACGGCGCGAGAGGCGAGACGCGGACGCGCGACGGTCGGTGAGCAGATCGCGGAAACCGTGCGTTGCGTGGCCGGGGTCACGTACGTGTCGCGTCATCCCGAGCGGTCAGAGCGCGCAACCCTTTCCGTCACAAAAAAAAGAGTCTCCAGGAAGACGCTTACCGTTATTCTACTGCGTACGTTTATGTGACAGTCGGCATCCATCCGCGACAGATCGCGTGTGGAGGAGATATGCCGCGGATTACGAGCAGCAGCTTGCTCGCACGATTTGGACACTGGGATCGCGCGGCTTGCTTGCTAGTGTCAGGCTCAACGCTGACCTCATCCTATTCCTAGCCGAGTACTAGCCGTGTCGTGTCTCGTTTTTTTTTTTATCAGGAGATTGTTCCTCGTAGGTGATCCATCGCATCGCATCACCGTTGTTTGTTCCAGTAGTTGCGCTGCCTTGACACCGACGTGATCGACATGTACACTTGTACAGAGTGAAAAGTAAGAGCGCAGAATAAACCAGCGAGCCGTGTCCAAACGTTGCCAAAAACCCAGGTGCTCTGCCCTGAAACAAGCCAGAGGATTCTTTTGGTTGTTTGAAGATCCACCGGCAACGCACCCGCTGTGCCAGATTTTTGCTCGGCGCTTTCGGAGGTAGCTACGATTGGTTGTCTAACGAGTAACGACAATTGACTAGAGGCCATGGCCAGACAGGTCGCCATTTCGTCAGGGGTACACTTGGGCAGTTGAGCACTTCCGCACTTGGCGTAGCGACAACCTCTGTGTGCTGGCCGTGTCTTTTTTGGACTAGAATTAGAACTAGTAGTACTCTAGAAAGAGGTGATGTCATCTTTCGCTGCCATACGTGGCATGTGCTACTGCCCTTGGAGTTGAAGGGAGCAGTGCAGAGGAAACGAGTATAGCCTGATGAAGGCTATGGTGCAAAGAATTACAAGGATAAATAAATGCTGGACACAGGAGAATCAACACATCAAACAATTCAGACTGATAAATTGAAGAAATTACACAGGAAGATACAAGATAGATGTATAAAACAGAGTCAAACATAACAGCACACAATCCAAATGATAGATATCTATTATCACAAAGCCACAAACACAGTTCGAAGTTCGAGTGTCACTAAATATATACTGGTAGCATCACATATTATTTTTAAGTCTCATTTGTTGTAGCAATGAGTAGGTAGCAGATACTTCAGACCACCTGAAACATGTCCGGCCATTGGAGAGTGACCAAAGACCAATGCATTTCAGGTTCCTCCTTTGATCTTAAGCTGTCGATGGTGCTGCTTCGCGGCGATGCCGCTCCTGCTCGACGTTGAGCCCGCTGGAGAGGTGGACGTTGCGCACCGGACACCGCACGTTGATCTCCCGGCGAGGTAGGCTACCTTGTTCCGGTGCCTCCGCCCCTTCTCGTGCTGCCTCAGGTGCCTCGCCGTCATGCACAGCACGCCGCAGAGCTCGCACGGCACGGTGGGCTTCTTCTTCGCCGCTGGGCGCGGCGGCTTCGGCGTCATACTGGTCTAGGTCATACAACATCAAATCTGGGTTAGAAGACAAAAGCATGTTAAGGGTGAACTGAGAAATCTTGTTGCTGACCTGAACTGAGAAATGCATGAAATACAGAAGTGAAGAAACAACAAAGTAACTTACAGAAAAAAGGAAGCATCAAAACAATTCTTACCAGTGTTCTTTCTTTCACACACTGACATCATATTTGAAAGAACTGGAACCACCACCAGCTGCTTCATAAAGTACTTCTTTGTAAATAAGCCTACAATTGTATCTTATTCTTAGTTGCCACAACAGCATCATTGCTTTACCAAGATTTCCATGACCAATGAGAAGCTGTTTCCCTGTAACCTTCAAAATATGTATGCAGAGCAAGAGGTTCAGCCAGTATCGTTGTTGTTAAGATGAAATGAACAAATATCATTTATATGTCCATACAGAAAGTAAAAGTGCAAAAAAATGGGAGGTACTATATTCTGTGGTTCGGTCCAGGACACCTGATGAACAAAACAAATCAGTAACCATGGTAGTTGGGTTCTGTTCTCACAGACAAGTCAAGCTTCTAGGAAGAAAATTTTAATGCGATGATGACTTTAAATGCTAACAGTCAATTTAAAGCAAAATCGCCCTTGATTAGTACTACCTCCATATCATTTTATTTGACGTTCACTAGTTCAAAGATGAACTAAGAAACGTGAAATATTATGAGTTAGAGGGAGTACTATCTATGACTCTATGTCTACCCAAAGTAGTTGAAAGTTTATAACTTCTTACAAAGAATTTTTAGTGCGAGGATGACTTGCACTGCTCTCATATTCAAAAACAATTGTAACGTCCACCACTCTGGGCCGGGTCCGTCTACCATGGCAGCTCTATAGGATCCTAAGAATGCCCCCACAGACCAACACATGTCTTTTCTGCGTACTTTGTCCTCACTCATGCCCATCCTGAGATTGCTCCGGGCCAAGCACGCTTAACCTCGGAGTTCTTTCGGGATGAGCTTCCGGAAAAGAAGTTGCAACTTGTTGGTATGAGTATTTTTATCAATCCTATTAAGCCCTGGGCCGGGGTGTTACACTCACCCCCCCCTTAGGAGACCGACGCCCTCATCGGTCAACCCCAAGCCAGGAACGTCCCCTCCGGCCACGTCCGTGCGTCCAGTGCCAGCGCATGTGCCATACCGTGTCCACACGACCCACGCGTCATGCGCACCATGCCCGCACAACTGACCCGCACGCGCCCGTGAAACCGCGAGGGTCGGTTCTGATACCAACTGTAACGTCCCGCCACTTCGGGCCGGGCCCGTCTACCCTGGCAGCTCTCTAGGATCCCAAGAATGCCCCCACAGACCAATACATGTCTTTTCTGCGCACTTTGTTCTCACTCATGCGCACCCGGGAAGGACTTCCCGGTCGGTCAGCCATCCTGAGATTGCTCCGGGCAAAGCACGTTTAACCTCGGAGTTCTTTCAGGATGAGCTTCTGGAAAAAAAAATTACAACTTGTTGGTATGAGTATTTTTATCAACCCTATTAAGCCCTGGGCCGGGGTGTTACAACAATATGGTCACAGATTAGTAACTGAATCAATATGAATCAGAATCCTACTTTTTTTTTCTATTGCCTCCAGAGGCAGCCATACACCAACAGCTAATCTACTGCATTTGGACAAACAATATAGTGCAGAATAGTGGACCGAAATTACAAGAGTACAAGGATTACATAAGTAGCACATGAGATTACAAGAATCCCACATGCAGGATCAAGCAAGATCGCAAATCCAAGCCTACAAATCTTATTGGTCAATATGACTGCTAAATATTACAATGGAATAATCCGCAACAGAGATTCCACACAGGGCAGCATGTAGTGAGCAACAGAGCGCTCACCAGTGCAGAATTTTATTCCATTCCGATGTTCATACAACAGGTCATGCGTCATGTCGATTATTTCTTCAATAGATCCATCACGCACATCGCATTTCAAGAGATACCAGGCATCAATGGAGAGGAATATTTCATCTCCATTGCCCGAAGCACATACAAAAACACGTCTCTGCCTTGGAATGGGTAAGGTGAGGCGGCAGCACACCGACCAAGCAAGGTTTGGTCCATCCTCCGCCAACCAAATGGCCACATCCTATTCTGAGCCAGAGTGGATATAGCATAACTTGCCACTAAGCTCGCAAAGCATGTCATTATCACTTAGAAAACCCCTGCATGGAGGGTTAGGATATACGGTGAACCTCTCATCACGCAGGCTAAACCGAAGGATAACATGCGAACTCACCTTGTTATGTTTATGTCCATCGCCGCCGGTCACAGAGCTGACAGCACTCCAGTAGAATGACCCACGCATGCAAATTGGAGTCCTAGCATAAGGTGGGTCCATGGTGGACTTCCATTTCCAAACCTCCTCTCCATCACCAAGGGTCAAAATCTCATGATGCCCAGCGCTGCACTTCTCCCCATCTGCTTGGGGGGTTTCACTGCCTGAGCGTGAGAAGTGCCTAGCAACCTTATACTTGCCACTCCATGGGTCAAAACCAAAGGCAACCCTTTGCCCCTTGGCGAAATTGCGGCTTCCTTGTGGCAGCTCAACGAACTCCCTAGTCGCCGGGTTGCATAGAAATATTCTCCCCGTCGTGCAAGGAATCATGATTAGGCCATCACAATGCAGAGGCATGCTGAACATCGGTATCCCATCAGGACATCTCTTGTCTAGGATGAGTTCAGCGACCTTGCTCTGACCTGGCTGGAAGCCATAGAAACCGACACCGCAAAGATTGAACATCCTGTGGTACCTCAAGTACCTTCGAGGCATCATGACCATGGATGGCCTAGTTCTGGAATGCTCCAGGTGGCGGTGAGCGAAATGCGTGCTGGTTAGTGTGGCGCGCCACGGCTTGCAGACAGTTTGGAAGCGCAAGAGACACTTGACAGGAAGTCGTACGAGGATTTGGAAGAAGAGTACATCGTCAAGGATGGGGCTGCCACTGGTGGGGGAAGATGGCCTCGACGCCACTCGTCGGAGCCGTTTCGGGAGCGGGTACATCATGTCGTTTTGTTTGTACCGATTGCCTTCAATCTGCCCTGGCACTGCGTACTCAGATAAATACATAATGTCAGATATCTGGATGGATTTCGCTGATCAGATTCGGATTCGGATTTCGCTTCGAATACCGATCGAGCAGAGCACCAAAAGCGAACCGACCGGGAAAATTTTGAGAGCACCAAACGTCCAAACCTGTTCAGGAACGATGCCAAGGACAGAGTAGAAAAGAACCTGGATGGCATCGGCGGCCTCGCAGCCAAACATGCCGGAAGGTTGATGAGGTCGTGCGGGGGAAACCGGGGACACGAAAGGGAAGGCGGGCCGGCGTAGCAGGAAGGTGCGGCTCGAGCTCGGCTGTCGGTGCTTGCAAGGCGGAGCTTAGGCACCACGCCCGACAGGCCGGAGAAGCGCGGCCATGGCCGCAGACGGGACAGCCATGGGCGCCAGCTCTATCAGCTGCTGGCGCGAGCTGCCTCCTTCCTGCTACGCCGATCTCTATACTCGAGTTATATGTGTATTGTGCTTTGCCAGTCTCATGTGCTTACTGCAGTTGGAAGGAGTAATGCAGAGGAAAACCTCATGAAGGGGACGGAATATGGCCCAGGGTGCAGGAATTACAAAGGATATAAATGCTGGAACAGGAGGATCAACACATGAAACAATTCAAGCTGCTGAAGTGAAGGAATTACACAGGGAGAGGGAGAGAGATGTACAAAACGGAGTCAAACACAACAATACTAAACACACAATCTGACAATCTGATAATATCGTTCACAAGAGTACACAATCCAAATGATAGTTCTAGTTAGGCTGACTACACAGATATCAGTTATCACAGACACAGTTCAAACTTGGAGTATCACCAAGTATAAACCGGTAGCATCACATATTATTGTTTTAAGCCTCGTATATAGTAGCAACGAGTATGTAGCACACACTTCAGACCAGAAGCACGTTTGGCCATTGGGAGTGACCATGCATTATTTTAGGTTCCTCCCTTGATCCTGAGCTGCCGGCGGTGCTGCTTCCCGGCGAAGTGCTGCTCCACGTTGAGCCCGCTGGAGAGGTGGACGTTGCACACCGGGCACCGCACGTTGATATCCCCGGCGAGCTGCGCCGCCATGTTCCGGTGCCTCCGCCCCTGCTCGTGCTGCTTCAGGTGCCACGCCGTCATGCACAGCACGCCGCAGAGCTCGCACGGCACGGTGGGCCTCTTCTTCGCCCCTGGACGAGGCCGCCTGGCCCTGGGCGCCGACCTTCGCTGGAGCGGGGGCTTGACGGTGTGGTCCGTCGCTGGTAGTGGTAGCAGGGCGCCATGGCTGGCGTGCACCGGCGGCGGGAGGGACGACGTGCCCGGGGCGCGGTGGGGGTTTGGCGCCGGTTGCGGCTGCGGCGGCGCCGGCGCCCTCTGAAACGGTGATTTCCGCGGCGGCTGGTGAACGCCGGAGAATCCTGGAGGCGGCCCGGACAGAAGCCTCTTTGCCCGTGTGGAACGCCGAAGTGGAGGCGGAGGTGGCAGTGGCTGATGTACCTGAAACAGGGGGACAAGGGATACAAACATTACATGATTGCCATTGATACCATGAATGCAGAATCACAATCACCTCAATTTGTAATGATGAAACGACTGCAGGTAGCAAAATTTAGAGTGAATGGCTGAATGCAACTATTTTTTTTCAGTAGATTATGATGGCTTGTTTGCACAACTCTGTTAGTCTTTATTATAGTCTAATAATGTCGGCGAGTTATGCTGACTAGTTCTCGAGGGGATGCCCCGAGAGAAGGGTTTGAGAAGAAGTCGTCGAGAATCTAGAATCGAAGGTGATAAGAGACGATTTAGACAGGTTCAGGCCGCAATACGCGTAATACCCTACGTCTTGTATGGTGTTTCTTGTATAGATGAGATGCTTTGAGAGGGGTCCCTGCCTCCCCTTATATATGCCGGAGGACAGGGTTACATAGAAACCGTATAGGATCAGGAGACTTTTACAAGTTAATCTCTAATTTCCTAATACAGCTTATCCTAACCGATTAGGACTAATCCTTGTCTTGTGCGTAAGTCTTGTAGTTGAGCCGGCCCATAAGATGGCCTGTTAAGGTTGTTTAGTCCATTAGGACTCTACACCATCAAGCCCCCGAGCACCTTATCTCCTGAAGAATAGCACTGTTGAAAATACAGAGTTCTTTGAGATCCGCCAAGGTTGTTTTAAAGCCCACAGGGTTCTTTGCTTTTGGAAGTTGCAACCATGCTGTTCAATAGGTAATGAAGTGCTCATAAATCTTTCTGAAGTTTGGATTGGTGCGCACCGAATAGGTGCGCCCAATTGGGCAGCCCCCGAGCCTCGTTTATCTTTGAAGAAGAAATTCGAGGCTCTTTCGAAGTCCGAATCTGAAGAGAATCAATTTCCGTAGAAGTCCGAGTTCTTTTATAACTCCTTTTGAATTTATCAATTGAAACAAAAAAATTTCAGAAATATATTTCCTAAAAATATTCCTGCAGCGCCGGAGCCTAAATTTGAACGAATTCAAATATAGGATCAAGGAAGGACCAAAGTTGAAAAGTATCGAAATAACAATTCGAAAAGTCAATATAAACCATTCGCCTCCCTTGTATCCGCACGCTTTAGCGAAACAGATCTAGGGTTAGCGACAGTTGCTTTGTTAGCAATCCAAAGATTGCGCAAACACTTCCGCAACCTCCTCGAGCTCTAATCCCATCCACACCAAGCCTCAAGAAACCGCAATGACCGGTGGTGAAGGATCCATCCGAAGCAAGAGCGCAAAGAGGAAAGTAGAAGCGATGATGGAAGTTGTGGCGACAGATGAAGCGGCGCCTGTTGGAGAAAATCCTTGTCTCAAAGATCCAATTAGTGACTGGCCAACCAGTACACTAAAAGAGAAATACATCAAGAATCTGGAAGCTGATGGATTCATCGCAGCCAAGGAGATCAGTCGGTGGAGGAGTGCTCACGGTCATGAGTACCCCACAGAGGAAACCGAGGAACTCACGGTATGGAAAGCCTTTTACGAAGTTGGTTTTGGTTTGCTGACCTGTGATTTCGTCCGCCGTGTGCTGCAGTTTTATGGAATTGAACCGTGTCATTTGAACCCCAACTCCATCCTAAATCTTTCCATATACATTCACCTGTGTGAGGCTTTCCTGGGAATAGACCCACACTTTGCCCTGTTCCGCCACTTATTCAGAGTAAAGACATCAAGCGGACCATCTCAAGTGGTTGGTAAAGTGGTGATCCAGTTCCGCCAAGGCATGAAGCCAGTATATCTGGATTATTCCAGCAAGGAAAGTCTGAAGGACTGGCAAAAGCAATGGTTTTATGCATGGAACCATCAACCACAACTACCCAGCCGCTCAGGTAATCCTCTAGTGATGAAGCCATTCTGGAGTGAAACCGTTGGAATAAATCAAGCAATGCAGATCCCGGAACTACTCAATATGATCAGAGACCTGAAATTCAAGGTTTGACTAGAGCCGTCGTATATAGGTCATTTCTGATGAGGAGAATCCAACCTTGCAAACAACGCTGTAATCCAGGTTACTCATATTCTGGAGATGCTGATCACTCACGGAATGCTACCGGTACCTTGTCTGAAAAGAGAATCATACAGTTGTTGAAGAAATATCTGATCATCAATGATGAAGATTTTCTAGAAATTATATAAATTTCCGCAGTCACTATGACGCCCGAGGTATGAACCATTTCTTGAGGTCAATACGTTGTGTATTTCATTATGATGTCTTGTTTAAATAAATCACTGTCCATAACAGTATGAAGCCCGATGATCACTTTATGTGAGTCTGCCTCCTCTGGATCCAACAAATGCAGAAGAAGCCAACATAATAGCCCGCTGTGTAGATCCAGGGATTAGGGACCAGGTTCGTAAACACAATCCACATTCTGATAAGTCAACTGCAACTGAAGAACCTGACGAGCAATATGCCAATGATGAGAATCAGGATGCTGAAGAACCCCATGCCAAACCAGGGGCAACCTCCAAGAGAGGAGAAAGTTCAAAAAGAGCCGCGGCGACAGATCTGAGTGCGCCAGTGCCCAAGAGAGCACGGACCCTACCCAAGCCTCGGGTGAGGATCATCCCTGAGGAAAAAAAAATATATCCCCACAACCAAAAAGGCCATCATCTGTGGGGATAGCTATTGGAGAAATCGGGACCAGCCGGTCGCAGCAAGTCAGCACTGCCCGGCAGCCATTATCAGAAGAAGAAATTATTCATAATATCTTCAACCCTGCCTCGGCTCCATATGCTAGTTCAGGACCAAGTGAAGAAGAAAACAACCCTGCCGGTTCAGTGGCAGTGGAGCAGGAGCCAGAGGAGGAGTTCACACTGGGAGAGCCAGAAATTCCGATGCGTCCAACCGTTGTGTGAGTATTCTGGAAACCTTTGCTTGATTAAAACAACTTGTAAAAAAAATCACCATTCTTATGGTAATGTCTCATGTGTAGAGTTGAAAAAGAGCCATCAACAATGGATGCGCCAGAGGTTACAATGCAAGAAGAAACCCGGGTAGAGCTGTAAACAACTCTGCCCGAAGCCCCAGCTGATGCCCCATCAATTACTCGGCCAGAACCCATTGATCAAGCAACTGCAGGAGTTCTGGCAGACATAGAGCAGCTCGTCACGCAAACTGTAGTGAAAGAATCAACCGCAGAGTTCCATGTCGAAGCGAGCAGTGAGCCCCCAAGCAACCTGGAGACTCCAAAATCTGCTCGACTTAAAGTTGTTGATGAAGCCGAATGCTCAAGGAGTAAAGGTCTTGAAGAAACAACCCAAGAGCAGGAGATTGAAGAGATCCCCCGAGTACCCGCGTCTGCAGAAACTGAAGAAAGGCTCGGTAACTTCCGCATCGGAAGCTACGATCCAATGTTAAATCCCAATCCGCAAGCATTTGAATACGTCCTGGATGCGGAGGAGGATGAGGGGTACATCGACAGGGGACTCTATCATGCCGAGAGAGTGGTGGCATACTTTAAGGTATGAAGAAGAACCCTAAACTTGTTGTGATATTAAATATTTTGTCTCATAATTGTACTCTACAGGCCGTTAATGAAGCATCAAGACAGAAGACCGATTATATTCGCAATATCTCCTTGATGCATGCCAAAGTCGATCGCCTCCAAAAGGAACTGGACCGGGAACGCGAAGATCGCCGAGCCCAGGAGGTAGAGGATGCCAGCATGATCCGCACCTTGCATCTTCGAACGAAGGAATTATCTGCGGAGAAGGACGACCTGAAGAAGAAGGTTGCCACAGCAAAATCAGAGCTCAAAGGTATCTTGATTCTGCTATAGTCTTGCAATATTTATCCAATTCATAGTTGGAATAACAATCCTGTCGTGATCTTTGGAGCAGGGGTACAACAACAGTTGACAACAACCCAGAGCAAAATGACAGATTGGTCGAACTTGGCCAACCGTCATGAAGAAGCGTTGAAGACTATCTCTGCGGAGCATGATATCATCAAAGAACAACTCAGAGTTGCAGTCCAACAATGCAAGGATGCCGATGTGCAGCTGATTCAAGTCATTGAACAACAAAAGAAAGCTGCCAAAGATCTTGAAGAGGTGCGCAAAGACAACCGTCAGCTATCAGAAGAAGTCGTCCAGCTACGTAGAAACCTTGCAGATAAGGGGACTCTAGACAAGAAACTTGAACAGGCGGCCATGAGGATGACAGAGCTGAAAGATATTATCCATAATATGAAGAACTCTGACGAGCAACTGGCCGAAGCCCTGAAGCGAATCGCAGTACTGGAGAAGGCTGCTAATCCACTGGTGAAGGCATTGGTCCCAGAAGACTCAACTGCTCCGCAATCCTTTTTGGACCGCTTGAAGGCTGTGTCGCGGCAATTGAAGGCACACATCAAAAGATCCTCCGAGGCTTGTGTTGTCCATATTCTAGCAGTTGTGAAGTCCAGGTACCCTGAGGTAGATATCAGCAAGTGTGTAGAAGGCGCAGGGCTAAGCTGCATAGAAGAAACCTTCAGGGACCTGAAGAAAGAAGCCGAGCCAATTGCCAAGACAATTGTGCAAAGCTTGAAGTTTTAATATGTAAACAATTAGTCATGTAATGATGAAACATTCATATTGTAATGCAACGAAGTGTATATATTTCCGCAAATGAAGAACAAACCAAGATGTTCTGAGAACCCTTGGGTGTCTCTGTGTTGAACACCAGGACTTAGTCAAAACATACGGGTGATGCGTAAATTTTAACTGTCGAAAAACAACCATGTTAAGAACCCGAGGGAACCCAGGGAGATTTCTATAGCATAGGCTATCTTTAAAATAAATGTACCCCGAAGGGAAACATTGGGAACAAACTGTATGTGGTTCATTAAACAAGAACCCAGTAAAACCCACGGAGCGGCAGCTTTAAGCTGAGTAGTGTCGCAATGTAGCGAAAACTTAGGAACAAATCCATTAACTGTCCCGAAGGAACCCGGACGGACCTCATGTATTTGCCCCGAATGCATAGCGTAAAAAACAAACTTTCCAAGTCTCAAAAACAACCCGGAGAAGATTTGAACGATGTCATAAAGACAAGGTAAAATTGAACAGAAACAACCTAGTAAAGGGATATTTTTATTTATTGAATTATATCTCATTGCCGAAACAACGGTACAAAAAAGATCTCGTTGCCGAAGCAACAGTACAGTAAAGATCTTGTTGCCGAAGCAATGGTACAATGAAGAGACTACGCATAGAATTTGTGTAAGTGTTCTATATTCCAGGGGTTTGGTGAGTCAGTACCATCTTCTGTTTGAAGTCTGTATGTGCCTGGTTTGAGAACTTTAGATACAATGAATGGACCATCCCAAGACGAGGTGTGCTTTGTGTGACCAGCTGTGTTCTGGATCCACCGTAACACCAAATCACCAATCTGGAACGACCTTGTCTTCACAGTTTTGTCATGAAATCGGCGGATACCCTGAAGGTACGCAGCATTGTGTAACAAAGCTGCCAGTCGGGCTTCCTCAGCCGTATCAACCTCAATCATCCGTTGTTCATCCGCCATGGCTTCTTGAAATTCCTCGACGCGAGGAGCGCCATGCATGACATCGACAGGTAGGACGGCCTCAGATCCATATACCAGGAAGAAGGGAGATTGCCCTATAGCTTTGCTGGGTTGAGATCGGAGGCCCCAGACAACCGGGTAGAGTACTTTCATCCATCGGCCTTCAGCTTTCTTCAAGGTTCGTTCCATCCGAGCTTTAAGTCCATCAAGTAACATGCCGTTGGCTCTTTCTACTTGACCGTTAGCTTGAGGATGAGCAATAGAGGCATAGCACACCTCGATGCTACGATCTTTATAATAATCCCAGAACTTGCTGCCTGTGAAGGTAGTACCTAGATCTGTAATGATTTGATGCGGTATCCCGAAGCGTAAAATCAACTCTTGAAGGAATTGGACTGCTTTCTCAGATGTTGGCTTGACAACCGAAAAGACTTCTATCCACTTCGAGAATTTGTCAATTGCAACAAAGCAATACTCAAAGCCCCCAGGTGCTCTGGGTAGTTTCCCGATCATATCAAGCCCCCAGCATGCGAAGGGCCATGACGGAGGTATCAATTTGATCTTGTGCGCAGGCTGGTGTGAATGATGAGCAAAATACTGACAACCCTTGCAGTGACGAACAATTTCTTCCGCATCGTGCAAAGCTGAAGGCCAATAGAACCCGGCGCGGAAGGCTTTGCCCACGATGGTACGAGATGGTGCGTGATTGCCACATTCCCCAGCGTGGATTTCCTCTATGATGCTGATTCCATCTTGCTGTGAGACACATTTCATCAATGCGCCAGAGCGTGCGCCACGCCGGTATAGTGTATCCCCGATTATGATGTAGTACTTGCTGCGACGGGCAACCTGCTGAGCTTCTGCTTTCTCCTTAGGAAGTTTGTCGTGCAAGATATAATCTATAATTGGTGCACTCCAGGTTGCGTCGATGAGCATAACCTGAGGGGCTGAGGTTGCAGTGGCGGGAAGTGTTGCTTCAGGAATAGACGACTTAGAGAGCTCATTAACAAACACGCCACTGGGTACCTCTGCTCGGGAAGAACCCAGTTTGGATAGCATCTGCAGCAACATTGTACTCTCTCTCGACATGATGAAATTCAATGCCGAGAAAGTGCTTCTCTAACTTTCGAACTTCTTCACAGTACGCATCCATGTTCTCATGGTTCCGATTCCAATCCTTATTGACTTGCTTGATGACCAGCATTGAATCCTCATATACCAGTAGGCGCTTAATACTGAGGGTGATAGCCATCTTCAGCCCGTGAAGAAGAGCTTCGTATTCTACAGTGTTGTTGGAGACGGCGAATTGAATCTGTAGAACGTACTTAAGTTGATCTCGAGGTGAAATCAACAGAACTCCGGCGCTGCCACCTTTCAACTTGAGAGAACCGTCAAAATACATGATCCAGTGCTCAGACTTTGTGGTGGCGACAGGAAGGTTGTGCTCAGTCCATTCAGATATGAAATCAGTAAGGACTTGAGACTTCATGGCCGTGCGAGATCGGAACTCAATGCTGTAGGTTCCGAGCTCGACAGCCCACTTGGCGATACGACTTGTAGCATCTTGGTTATGAAGAATTTCACCAATAGGGCATCCAGTAACCACAATGATCTTATAGGAGTTGAAGTACTGCCGCAATTTCCTGGATGTCATTAAGACGGCATATAGAATCTTTTGAACTTGAGGGTACCTTGATTTGGAGTCTGAAAGGATTTCGCTCATAAAGTACACATGCCTTTGAATCTTCTGGAGATGACCTTCCTCATCGCGTTCAACAACAATAGTAGCACTAACGACATTGGTGGTTGCTGAAATGTAGAGCAGGAGATCTTCGCCCGGGAGTGGGGAGTGGCGTGGTGAGCACAGGTGGTGTAGTCAAGAAAAATTTGAGCTTGTCAAAGGCGTCTTGGGCCTCCTGTGTCCACTGGAATCTATTCTGCTTATTAAGGAGTTTGAAGAACTCAGTCCCGCATTCTCCGAGTTTGGAGATGAAGCGGTTGAGTGCAGCCATGCAGCCTGTAAGCTTCATGACATCCTTGACGGTACGCGGCGGCTCCATATCCATGATTGTTGCTATCTTTTCTGGATTAGCCTTGATGTCGCGTTCGCTGATGATGAACCCGAGAAGCTTTCCTGATGGAACACCGAAAACACATTTGACGGGATTAAGCTTCCAACGCCACTTGCGTAAGTTGTCAAACGTCTCGGTGAGATCGGCGATTAGGTCCTTGGGGTTTCTTGTCTTGATGACCACATCATCAACATATGCTTCGACGTTTCGGTGGAGTTGGTCTTGAAGACAACCCTGTATCGCCCGCTGATATGTGGCACCTGCATTTTTCAAACCAAAGGGCATGGTTGTATAACAATACGCGCCATATGGCGTGATAAATGAAGTTTTAATCTGATCCTCTTCTTTCAAAGATATCTGATGATATCCTGAGTAACAATCGAGGAAACAGGGAATGGTGCACTCTGCGGTGCTATCAATAACTTGATCGATGCGAGGAAGCCCAAAGGGATCCTTTTTCAATGTTTGTTGATATCGGTATAATCAACACACATTCTCCATTCATTAGAATTTTTTTTCTTACACGAACCGGATTAGCTAACCAATCCGGATAAAAGACTTCTTTAATGAAGCCGGCTGCTAATAACTTAGCTAGCTCTTCTTGATAGCCTCCCGACGCTCGGTGGTGAATCTTCGGAGTCGTTGCTTTTTAGGCTTCGCGCTCTCGTTGAGGTCCAGCTTGTGCTCGATCAACTCTCTAGGAACCCCAAGCATGTCAGAAGGCTTTGTGGCGAAGATGTCTGCCTGGGCCCGCAGGAAGTTGACGAGCACGCTTTCCAATGCTGGAGTAAGAGTGGAGCCAATCACCGTCGTCTTCGTTGGATCTCCTGTCTGGAGATCAACTGTCTTTGTAGCAACTTTGTCTACAGGCTTGATGGCTCACGTCTTCTTCAACGTTGGGGCGTCCCCGTCTTTATCAACGATGGTTGCTTCCAGGGGGTGGAGCTCTTGACGATCAATAGTGGATGCGGCCCTGACGGCGTACTCCACTGCCTCTTTGTCGCAGACGTAGGAGCGTTTGATGTCACCACGAAGGGAAAGGACACCGTGAGGTCCATGCATCTTCAGTACAAGGTAGGTGTAGTGAGGGATGGCCATGAATTTGGCCAGCGCTGGACGCCCAAGGATGGCGTGGTACGATGTTTCGAAGTCCGCAACCTCGAACTTGATGTACTCAGTGTGGTAGTTTGATGCAGTACCCAATGTGACGGGCAAGGTGATTTGCCCAAGAGGAATCGCAGCTTTTCCGGGTACAATACCGTAGAAGGGGGAATCAGCTGGCTGCAACTTGCTTGTGTCGAGCACCATATGCTTCACGGTTTTTTTGAATATGAGGTTTAAGCCCGCTGCCTCCATCAATCATGACCTTGGTGAGCTTGCTATTTGCCACCATGGTTTCTAGGACGAGAGATATCGCCCGGGACAAGTGATCTCTGCCCATTGGTCTTCTCTGGACCAAGTGATGGGGTGTCTGACCACCGCAGAGGTTGACCACTGCTGGTTCTGCTGCATATGCCTCGCGTCGTGCGTTCTTGCGATTGCGCGAGGTATCACTGACTGCCATGCCTCCAAAGATGACATTGACAGTGTTGTTGACGTCTGGGAAACCGCCGTCTCCCTTGTTCTGCTTGTCATCTCCGTCGCCATCCGTCTTCTTTTTCTTGGTGGGCTTGCTGAAGGTTTCCAAGAGGAGCCAGCAGTCGCCCATGGTGTGCTTGCTATCTGGATGGTATGGACAACGCTTTTTGAGGAGTTTGTTGAATTCCTCCTTTCTTTGTTGTGCGGACTGAGCGGCGCGGACTGACTGGATGGTTGCTTCCGTGGATTGTTGCCATTGCGCTTGAAGGAGTCGCGCGGCTGGTCCTTGTTGTCGTCTTGATGCCCTCGCCCAGTGTTGACGGGACGTTTGCCGTAACGCTCCCGTTCTTGATCGTCGGTGTCCATCCAGTTGGCCACCAATGCACGAAATTCCTCTAGGTCGTGAGGACGATTGTGACCGAAGTCACGAAAGAGACTGCGGTCGGTCATCCCTTCTTGAAAGTAGTCGATGACCTCCGAGTCGGGGATGGGGACGCAGGATGCTTTTATGGCGAAGAATCGTCGGTTGTAGTCGCGCAGGGACTCATCTGGCTTCTGCTTGCATGCTCGGAGTTCATATTTGCTGCCAGGACGCTCGAAAGAACCCTGGTAGTTAGAGACGAAAGCCTTCTTGAGTGCGTGCCAACTGTCGATGGAGTCTAGGCGAAGGGATTCAAGCCAGGTGAGCGGGCCTTGCTCCATCACGACAGGGAAGTACAACATCTTGGAGATATCATCGCCTCCTGCTGCCTCGATTGCCGAAGAGTATCTGTGCAGCCAGATGTTGGGGTCTTGCTTTCCGTCGAAGTTGGTGACGCCTGACGGCTTGAACTTTCGAGGGAAGGAACTGACACGAATGGCGTGTGTGTAGCATGGCAGGGCATCGGGATTGGGGATGTCATGCCTCCCCGCGGAATCCGCAACATGTGATGTAGCTTGTGCCCTCCCCTCCCGGATCCAGATGATCTGATTGCGGGCATCAGTAGGAGCGACGTGAGAGCGGGCCGGACGGGGGGTTCCTCGCGAGGCCTGTTTGTATCCCTTGTCTTTGCGGCAGAGCTACCGTAGTAGCTGCTCTGACGCTTTGCTGAGGGTGTTCGGTGGTGGGAAGAACTCTTGCTTCTAGAAGCGGAGCGGCTTCCATCCAGGCGATCAACCATAACTGCCGCGGCTTCGAGGCGAGCTTTGGCGAGGTCGATATCAGGAGTAGCTTGAAATCCTTCGAAGACACTAACAGCAAACATGATGTTGGCCGTAGGTGATTTAAAAATTCCTTTTTTTTGTCAAACTCTCCGTTGAGATTATTCATCCAAACGTGGCGACGCCTGAGGGCACGGTTGCGATTCTGCTCGATACGGAGTTCTCGGTCTCCGTCTGTTTCTCCGTCGACTGTTGGGGCATCGTCGGAGACAACTTCATCGTCGCTGTTGTCGTTAAGGATGACACAGAACTGGCGACCGGGGTTGTTAGGCCCTGTTTGTTCGTTGTCCGAGATAACAGAAAGTTCTCTGCCTTCCTGAAAGGGAAGCAGAGGGAGAGTACCCTGTACTGTGGAGGGAGCGTTCGCTTCTTGGAGAGCGAGGACAAGATCCATGTCAGGCCAATGGACGATAACCCTCGAGGGAGTTGTGGTCATGACAAGATCTGAGTTGGCCTGACGAATTTGGTGAAGCCTCCTCATCAGATGGGTCTGGTAGGTCACGACCGAATTTGTCAACCCGAAGGGAAACTGAGGCGCGCGCGATCTACGCGGTGAAGTCTTCGTCCCACGGGAACTTGAATTAAAGCTCCTGAGTACCCGTGGGGTTGTTGTCACGGTCCTGATCTTAGAACCCTGGTGGAAGTCAGAGGTGATCTGGAGTCTACCAGGGAGTCGTGGACGCGTGGGTCGAACCTGCCGCTTGACAGGGGCAGGGTCGGTGTAGTTTGCCCGAGCTTGAGTCTGCTTCGGGCGACATGTACTCCTCCGAGTAGGATACGATCCGAAGATCGTGTCAGAATTTGGAGTTTTGCGCGATCCTCGCGCCGTGATCTGCGCGGGTGGCGGAGCTGACGCTACCGTCTTGCTGCGCAGTTCACGTCGGAGCTTGCCGTCCTGGTCTGCGGTGCAAAGCCAGGAACCGAAGATGAATGTCGCGCCTTCTTCGAACTTGGTGACGATGGAGGCGCTGAAGGATGCCATCGACTCTTTAGCGAGTTCTCGACGAGTTTATCCTACGGACGGCGCCAAAGTGTCGGCGAGTTATGCTGACTAGGTTCTCAAGGGGATGCCCTTAGAGAAGGGTTTGAGGAGAAGTCGTCGAGAATCTAGAATCGAAGGTGACAAGAGACGATTTAGACAGGTTCGGGGCGCAATACGCGTAATACCCTACGTCCTGTATGGTGTTTCTTGTATAGATGAGATGCTTTGAGGGGGGTCCCTGCCTCCCCTTATATATGCCGCAGGACAGGGTTACATAGAAACCGTATAGGATCAGGAGACTTTTACAAGTTAATCTCTAATTTCCTAATACAGCTTATCCTAACCGACTAGGACTAATCGTTGTCTTGTGCGTCAAGTCTTGTACTTGGACCGGCCCATAGGATGGCCTGCCAGGGTTGTTTAGTCCATTAAGACTCTACACCATCAAATAATTAGAGTTCTCTTTTCCTCTGACCAAGGTAATAATATAGAGAAGAGGATTTGTGATCGTCAATTCCGAGAAGACAATATTTGTGTTCTATTGTACCCAAATAGACTCAAATTGGTATTCCTAATTTAGTACAGTGCTATCTTCTAGGACTCTAGAGGATTACTACTAGTGTTCACTGTGAACTAAAGATAGCAATCCTTCATAATTTAGTACAGTACAGACAATATGTTTGTTTTAACTGAAAAGTACAGCTTCAGAGGGTTACTCTTCAATGTGAACTGATGTGTGATAATGAGTAGTAGCTGTGACTGAGCCAAAAAGCCAGTGAGTCATCATATTTTTTTTAAAAAAAACAATGCGTTATCATGATCTTCAAAATTGTTTTTTTTTTGCTGTGAACTAAAGTTATTTGCTGTCCACAATAAAAAAAACTGCCGTTATATTCAAAATACCTGATTAAAGGATTTAAAAGTTTTCGAAAGTATTTCAATGTTGTAGATTAGTCGTGTAGTCCTACAATTGCAATGCAAAAACAGACTTTTTTGGGGGACTAATTGCAAGCGAACTTTCTTATCTTCTTGCCGTTCAAAACCGAAATGTGAAACTACAGGAAAACTGCTGGACGTCTCAAATGGTTTCGCAAATTGAAATCTACAGGTTTGTACTTTGTACAGAGAATGAGACAGAAGGAAGGGATGGCTAGTGCCTCACCGACGGTAGTGGAGCACTGTTTCTGAACCTGTCCAGCAGCTCCTGGACGCCGGAAGCCTGCCCGCCTGGATCCTGGTTCCCTTCGTTGATAATTTGCGGCACTGTCCTCCGAAATGGCGTAGCCATGAGCAGAATAGATGATAGATCGATGAGTCGCCAAGGGTTGCTGAAAATCTCTGCTATACGAAGCAAGGTTCGGTTAGAAAACTGAAAGCATTTCAGGAAGTCCCGAAAGAAAATCCACGAAAACTAGCTCTACTACAAAACTCTTAGGACAAGAACCAGAGGAAACAAGAGGCATAGAACTATTGGAAACAAGGGGCAATGACCTATTGGAAACAAGGGATAACTCACCAGTAAACTCTTCCATGCAGCTAAGATAGCGCTCTTCGACGGATCATCGCTACTGTATGGCTACACAAGCTCAGTAGGAGGAACTGAGAACTCAACGAGTTGGACTTAGCACGAAGGCATATACTGGGTGTCTTTTTATCACGCGTTGGTTAGGCTCACACTTTTTGCATTGTGACCACGCTCCTGTGGCCCGTGGGCCAAATAACAGCACACGGACAGCTCCTTGTTGTTTCGGCCGTTGGGCTCAATTGTCTAAAGCCCTAGTAGTCGTTGAGAGCTGAGGTTATTACAGGTTAAAAAAAAACTCAGGTGCCCTTCCCTCAAAAATAAGAAATAAAGTTTCCTGGAATTAAAAAAAAAAACTCAATCCGCGGGGTAAGACCGCCCCACCGCTTTCATTTTAGAGAGAAGACCTTCTCATACAGGTCGAGAAAAACCCCCCGAACCTCTACCCACCCTACACAGCGGCAGCATTGTCCATGTAAGACGATCAGCGACCCTGGGACCGGGCCTTAGACCTGTGCTTTGACGTGATGACAGACGAAGAGATTTTTTTACCCAGCCTAAAATTCGCTCCCATGGGAGTCGAACCGACGACCTAAGAAGTTGCTACTGAGGCCATCTAACCAACCCAGTTAGAGCCGACTTTCCAATCAAAATTACAGTGTTGATTCTAATATTCTAATTAATTAAAGGAAAGTTCATATTACTCCCCTAAACTACAAGCAAAGTCCATATAACCCCTTAAACTATTTTTGGTTCATTTTACCCCTAAACTATGTAACTTGGTCTATTCTACCCCCTAATACAATTTGTCTTTTTTTATTTCTTCATACACAAGTTGAATGTTAATTTCAAATTTTAAACATCATATTGTATATGAAAAATATATTATGAATTTTCGTTATTAGTTTTTGTATATTTTACATCTTAAGGATTAATTAATTATTAAATATATTACCCCTATCAAAATAATGACAAAAAATAATTTTATATTTTTCTGCCATGCGTTATGATGTCTACTATCATCTCACAAAATTTGAACACAATATGACACTTGTATATGGAAAAATAAAAAAGAGAAATTGTGTTAGGAGGTAAAATAGGCTAAATGACATAGTTTAGAGGGTAAAATAAACCAAAAGATAGTTTAGAGGGTTATGTAGACTTTGCTTATAGTTCAGAGTAGTAATTTGGACTTTCTCCTTAATTAAAACATGCATTTTCTATTTTTTATTGTTGGTTTCTTCATGAATCATTACACATAAGTATAAATACGCGTATGTAAATTCCTACCCCTATAAACATTTTTGAGAAACTGAGCCACAAATCTCAAGACCAACAAAGTCATCACAATACTCTCGATGTCCGACAAACAAGTTGAGTAATGAGTACTACTGAAATAACAACGCTAATTAAATCTAAAATATAAATACAAGGACTCATGACAAGTCAATACTCCAACCTGGAATGACCCATTTCTACCATAGTCGACAGGAACCTTACTGTCTGTTACGCTTTCGCCAATTATATTGTTATATTCTTAAAGACGATGCCATGATCATACTTAGAGGCCTCTGATTCGAATCGGTTTAGAGTACTACATGATTTTAACCAATCTTTTTTGGTGGCTGCATCTTTGTTGTCCCCTTTGTTCAATTGTTCCATTTTTTACGCCTGCAATGCACCCGCGCCAGCATTATTGTGCGACGCTTTCAGAAGTTTACCTGGCACTAAACCCTCAATGACATTTTTCTTTCGGAAAGGAATGTCTGACGACAATTGACTTGAGGCGTACGTGCCACCGGCTGTCCAGTCTAGAACCACATGGCGTCACCTTTCAGACTTATACCATGATCGATGTCTAAAGCTTTTGCCAAACACAGGTCTTTGCCATTGGATCCAATGTAAATGACAAGGTGGATATGCATTGACCACCATGTTCTAGAGTACCATCTTCCAGAATTTCAGAGACCTGGTGAACGAACAGAAACAAGTCGGAACAGGACTGAGTAGCCGCCGCTTTAGCAGGTTTAGATACATAGAAATGAAGGGAGTATAACATAGTCGAATATAACCGCAATAATATACACAACAATAATCCTTAGGCTGTCAACTCCAAACGATAGTTGCAGCAGGCCAGCAGCCACTAATCTGGTTTCATTGTAATTTACATAATACAAAATACTCCTACACAGTAGCTTGACACCAGTCCCACCATAGTTCTTAATCATCATATATATGGATTTAGGATTAGTGTCTGAATTTTGTCCGAATGCGAACCGTGCATCTCAGCTCCTCCGTGCTTGAGCCGCCAGAGGTGCTGCTTGCGCGTAGTGCTGCTGGACGTTGAGCGCGCGGAGAGGTGGACGTTGCACTACCGGGCAGCCGCACGTTCACCTCCCCGGCGAGGTAGGCCACCTTGTTCCGGTGCCTCCGCCCCTTCTCGTGCTGCTTCAGGTGCACGCCGTCATGCAACAGCACGCCGCAGAAAGCGCACGGCACGGTGGGCTTCTTCTTCGCCGCCGGGTGCCGCGGCGCGGCCTGGGCGCCGACCTGACCAGCTGGAGCGGCGGGGGCGGCATGGCGCCGGGGCCGGACGGCTAGGGCGCGCGGCATGCGCGCTGGCGCCGGCTGTGTAACCACCGGAGCGTGGCGGCGCCTTTGCGCGCTCACCGGCGGCGGACCCGGGGCGCGCTGGGCGTTCGTCGGCGGCGCCGTTGCTGTTGCGGCTGCGGCCGCGCCTCTGTCCTGGTGGCCTGCGCTGGTACTGCTTCGTCGCGGCTGGGCGAACACCACGAACACCGGAGGCTGTAGGATGGCCGGCCTCTTGCCGATGAGTGATGCGTTGGTGGAGCAGGAGCGCTGGTGGCGGTGGTTGTACCTGATGAGCCGAGCAAAATGCAATTTGTAACGAAGATGAACTGATGAAGTGAATGTAGCCATTAAACTTTGAATGGTTACAATAATTTATTCGCTGGCTGAAATCTCATGGTATACTAATTGAGGTCATTTGCAGGATTCCATTATTGGTCAAATGAAAGTCTGCAGTAGCAAACAGGAAAATGTGACAATACACGATGGGTAGCTGTGGAACTGAAGCGCACCGTTTTCAAAATCATATGCAGTGCAAACATTACAGTCTTTGACCTGTGAATGCAGAAAGAAGGAACTGAACAATAAACAATATCTATAAGTTTAGTGCAATATTCTTTTTTGTTTATTTAACTGAAAATGCAGCTAAGAGAATAATTCTACCACTTTGATGAGGAACAGGCACTATTACAGTTCAACAGGGCAACTTAACAATCGTTCAGGTTTAGCAATAATGGATGATGATAAATATAATGAAGCTTGTAATGCTGAAGAAAACAGTTCTAGCAATGTCATAGATCTAATGTGTTTAAGTGTTTTCAAGGGCAATGATAGTCAAACATATGGCAATGTATGGCACATTGGCACTCAGAGATCAAATCAAAATATGTATACAAAAATTAGAATGAAACAAATGCAGTCAGAGAACCAGAGTCTTCCGTTTCTCTGAAACGAAGGCAGATCAATTCCGTCTCATGCCTTAACAGAAAAATGCTAGCTACTGCAAAGACGCTAGTTGACCATTTTCTATGAGATGACATTACTGCCATGCTTAGGCTTGGCAGAAACCAAAAAATATTAAGGCTTATGTGCAAATTTACATGGTTGAATTGAATCAGAACATGAATTCAGAGTTCAGGTCATATGCTTTGTACTGAGGGAGGAAGCATTGGATTGTGCCTCACCGGTGGGGGTGGAGGAGGCCGCGGCGGCGGCGGCTGGGCACTGCCAGTGGCGATCGAGCCCCTCTTCTTGAGCTCGACCCGACGCTTGACGTCCTCCCAGAACTTGTTCCTAAGCTCCTGATCACCCAGGT
>JACEFO010000241.1:0-24993 GCA_015342445.1 Digitaria exilis
GGGTCAGATATCGGCGCGAGCAGATTTCAGCATAAGGGATATAGATGCCGGAAAAACTTGTAATAGATAAGAAACTAAGGGCAAAGGATAAGAGGGGACCAGAATTAAACTCAACTAATATTTTATTAGCATAATTCTTTAATCGTGGTCATCACTCCACAATCAAAGACACACAAACAAAGATTCCAACTCACACATTTATCCAAGCAACAAGTATTAAACAAACGGCCGACCTCACAAAACCGTACTAACGATAAACTTACAAAAGAAACCTAAAGATAACCTATTCCCTAAACTGTGTGATGGAGAAAGGGGCTCCATAGTGAAGCTTCTTCCGAGGCGGGGACGAAGCGTTGGCCATCCTCTCATCATCATCCTCTTGACCTTGTTGCTTAGCAAGTTGTTCTTCAAGTTCTGCAATCCGCTCCTGGGCTTCGGCAAGTTCATTAAGAACACCTTCCAAATCAGTATTCAATGCTGCAGTGACTCGGGCAAGAACATTGAGACGAGGATCTGCTGTTGGTCCTCCTCCCACGACAACGGTTTGCTCAGTTCGTGGACAGCGACGAGGCAAATGACGGTACTCTGTGCGAGACAGTTCTTCCCGAAACTTGTGGCTGATAGATGTCACTGCCCTCCTGGCGGCATCACTGACTGCAGCTTCATAGGAAGTATGGAGAAGGCTCGACTCATGAATAGGCCAAGTCTTGAAGCGAGAGGCATTCTCCATTTGCTCCCTAACATGAACCTGAGTATGGTAATACTCCTGGTAGTTTGCAGCGGAACTGTAAGTGGTTATGTAGAGTGGCCTGGTCTAGTTGCCCAATGCTTCCAGAACATCTTCAAGCAAGAGTGGAAAAGCGCCTAGCTCTGTTATTGAAGTGATCATCTCCACCTTGGGCTCTTCTTCATCATCCTTTTCATCCTCATAGACTTTATCATCCTCATCTTCAGTGCCATCTGGATTCCCTTCAACATCCACTGTCGGTGAAGCAGGGTCAGATGCATCTTCATCATCAGAGAAGCACACCCACACGGGATCTCCTTGCACATCATCATCCATCTGTGGTGAAGGAGGAGCTGGCTGCGCTGGGTCAGTCTGGAAGCTCTTGGCCATCTAAGCATAGAGAGAACCTTAGTAAAGATAATTGAATAGAGGCAAAGGTGACCAAAGGCAAGGGAAGAAGAACAGATAATTTTTAACTAATAAAATAGGACCTCTAAAGAAACTGACTTGGCTTGCTAAACTAAATCCTAACTTCGACCATTCTAACTAGGCTAGCGTCCTACAGTCAGCACGGCTCAGGTACCACTCTGTCATACCCGGTTTTAGAAAGAAAACCGAGTATATCTCATATGTGTGCCAGGATCAAATTTCACACATATGATAGACCGTGAGTGAATAGCAGAAACAATACTCAAACGAATAGTTAGTAAATAAAGTATATATATTACACTCACGAATATGGCACAAAGGCCATATAATCTGGTTCACACGATAACTAAAGACGATAACTCCAAAAGCACTCCACAGGCATCTGACTGGTGGAACACACGCCTAGAACTCATCAAGATCGCTGAGGTACTCTGCTCCATTATTACCTTCTGATCCAATATAAGCAAGGATGAGTACACTTATGGTTGGTACTCAACAAGTGGGGAAAATATGCAAGCTATCAAGGAAAGGCTTGGTTTGCAGCGGTCAGCATTTTAGTTGGTCAAGTTTTATTAACAAGCAACTATTTACTAAGATATAAGTATATACCACCCCATATTAACAAAAAGTAAACAATGAACATAACCAATAACATATGCATGCAATGATTTGATTTCATGTTTCGATAGATTAATCACGTGAGGGTCCAGGCCGTTCATGACCGCGAACACGGCTGTTATAACAGTTTTACACTCTGCAGAGGTTGTACACTTTCACCACAATTCGCGTAAAAGCTCCGAAGAACTTTAGACCCAACCATGCAGTGCGTGCCAGGCACGTACCACACTTCCGAGGTGTGACTGCATAGGGACGCTACGAGGCCTTTACAAAGATTCCCTAGTTAGAAACAATCCGCTAAGGTTTCCGGATCGGAAGCAGGCATAACCCTCCCTAACGGGTATAGTGTCTTAGCCAAGCCCACTTCCCGAGAGAACCGGGCTATACACCGTCAACCGCCACCCCCCATGCCCTTTCGGTAAGATCATTCCTAACCAAGGTTTCTAATTAATTAGCCAAGACCAGAGCCATATAGTATTGTGGTTGTACGGTTAATCCTGGGTGGTTTTCCATGTTCCGATTTAACATGGTGATCTTGTATTAACATAACAAGATATAAATAATAAGGATATTCATCAATGTTGGATAGAACCCATCATGAACCAAGGTTAAGCATCTAGCATAGCTACCCAACATAAAGTAAACCCGGTGTATCAAGGCTTAGGTGTAAAAGACTAGTCATCCTTACATAGGACCCATCAAATTAATGCATCGCGAACGTAAATATAAACTTTGTTGTCATGCAATGTGTATGGGTTCAAAAGAGTATGCAGAGGGGGAAATCCACTTGCCTTGCTCAAAGTACTGCGGTGGCTCCTCCTCATAGACTTGATCTTGATCTCCCTCGAACGGACCGTTCTCTACACGATTCACACAAGCATCAATCAATAAAAGCAAAACAATACACCATACAACTTTTAAAGACGCAAAGACGTGTCTAGAACTATTCTTGATGAAGAGACGATCGCGTGAGCGCAAAGATCACTCAAAACGGACTTAAAACGATCAAGATATGACTAAAACAAGGTTTAGGGGCTTCTTTGAACTAAATCTAACCTTCCAGGGGCTTAAACAGAAGAACCAGGGACCTAAAACGTAATTTTATATAAAAACAGAAGGACTTTTGTGAAAAACGACGCGGCAGGACGGCGGGTTAGATTTTTAGAAAGATCAGGGGCTAAACTGAAAGAAACAGGACCTAGATCTAATTATTTTTGAACTGGCTTGGACCGCGGGTTGATTCTAAGAAAACTGAGGGGCTTTTCTGCAAAAAGACCTCGGCTGACCGACGCGGCTTGGTTTGACTCGAGTCGGATCGATTCTCGACCGTTGGATCAAGATCTAACGGCTCAGGATCAAAGGGGCGACTCCGGTGACCGAGAGCGGCGGCGCGCGGCGGCGCTCGGCCGGAACCTCGCCGGAGTTGGGTGAATCTCGAGCTAGAGAGCTCGGTTTCCTACAAATCTAGGCTTGGGAGAAAGCTGGGACAACGGGGATTCCGTTTTGGGGGTTCTAAACGAAGGTTACGCGGCGGAGAGGGCTCACGGCGGCGAACGGCGGCTCGGCTACGACGACGACGCCATGCGACCTCGAGAGAGCGAGAGGGAGAGAGATAAGAGACTCGGCGACTTCCTTACCTCAACGCGAAACTTGACGACAAGCTCGGAGCGACTAGAAGGCGCTTGGAAGCTCTAAATCGCGGCGGCGGCTTAACCCTAGGGTTACGGCTATGGCGACGCGAGTTAAAGGCGGCGGAAGCTCGGGTTTGGGTTGAGGGGAACGAGAGGGTCGAGGCGGCGCCTTATAAAGGCCGAGGGAACTCCGACTTGCAAGCCAAGGCGCGACGCGGCGGCGTACAGCGCTCGGACTCGGCGACGAGTCCTGCTCGGCGACGCGAGGAAGAAGACGGCTGACAGCCTGGGCCCACATGCCAGCGAGAGAAGAGAGAAGAAGAGAGAGGTTCGGCTGGGCCGCCGGCGCGCGAGCGAGATGGGCCGGAAACTGGGCCGCGGCTGCGCTAAAGCGAGCTTGGGCCAAGAAAAAGAACTGGGCTGGGCTAGAAGAAGAGAGAGAGAAAAAGAAAGGTTTTGAACTTTAAGTTTAAACTTTTGCAAACCTTTTCAAATTCAAACCAAATTCAAAATTTATGCAAAACAGCATGAATGCAACAAAAACTTTATTGACTCTAATTTAAATGATGTTTAAATATTTAAGAGCCAAGATTGAATTGCAATTTAATAATTCCTTAAAACAACAAAGGCTAAGAAAATTATTGCCTATATTGATTTTATTTGATGAGCAAAATTAGGGTGTTACAGCATCGCCATCAATGCTCCCAAACCTCAGGGTGAATCATCGAACCAGTGGCATACAATAATCCGGGCATGATTGCATTGCAGCTCTGACCGCATCCTGCTCACACTATACTCTGACAGCGCAAGCTGGAGAACAATCGATCGATCAACCGACTCTGACAGCGACACCCTGGAATTTGTGACAAAATTCTGTCTTCACCAATGGCACACCCAGCAACACTGTGGGAATAGGATCCCCAAAAAGAAATGGGCGCAGAAAAAGTCTGACGAAATTAAATGTAATCCACACACACTCGCACACCAGAAATATCTGAAACCCAACGAGTTCTGAGGCCATGCGCTGCCTCCCAAGAACCGGAAGTCTAGACGGCGGCCTCTGAATAATAGCCGTCGTCGGCAGCGGCTCGGACGCCGTCGTCGGGGAGGTTGGTGACCCTAACGACGAGCGGCGTGCGGACGCGGTGGAATCCATCGGACCAAACGATCTCACCGAAGTCAAACCGCCCCCGAGACAGCTTCGTCGGGGTCACGCTAACGTAGTAGGAGGCCGTGTCGCCGCCGTGGTTGGGGAAGAAGGCGAGCTCCGGCGGCCACACCACGGCGTGCGCGCCGGGCGGGCTGGTCACCACGACACGGTACACGGCGGCGCGGTTGGGCCCACGTTGGTCACCGTCCGCTTCACGGTCACCGTCGTGCCCAGGTCCGGCAGCATGATGGCCGGGTAGTTGAGGTCGCCGGCGATGGCGCCGCCGTGGGGGCAGGTCGTGTTCAGCGACGGGACCGGGAGCACCAGCTGCCGGATCTGCGCCGCCGTGTATCCCAGGGCGCAGAGGAACAACACGTGGTCCCGTGGGCCCGCGTCGTAGACGAGACCTGGGTCCACCGCGCGGAGTGGGTCCACGTGGCCCGCGCCGACGTCGAAGGCGTCCGCCGCCTTGAGCGTCCCGCCGGCGAGCATCACGTCCGACGTGTCGTCGTACATGTACGCTGCGCCACCGCAAACACCCAAGACATGGTTAGTACAAGTGTACAACACACGGAAAGCTTATCATCTAGTACTACTACAGTGTGTAAGTACTAAAAAGAAAGATCAGTTAAGAGCTAGGCCCCGTTTAGTTTCCCAAAGATTCCTCAAAAATCCACTATTCATCCAACTTTTCCCTATTCATCCTACCTCTTCTACTCACATATCACTATTCATCTACAGTGTTTTTTACGAACAATGTATTTTCGGAGAATCTTTCCCCAATCTAAACACACCCTTAGAGTGAGTGACCTGTGGTCATGAGCGCGGACTTGATGACTGCCGGCGACCAGGTCGGGTGCACGGACTTGATGACCGCGGCGATGCCGGAGACGTGAGGGCACGACATGGACGTGCCCGAGTCGAAGTTCCAGTGCGTCGAGCGCTCGTCCAGAGGGATCATCGTCGGCGACGACTTGGGCGGCCACGCCGCCAGAATGTTCACTCCGGGAGCAGTCACATCGGGCTGCCATGATCACCAAGCCAACAGGACGCCAACATCAGCAGCGTAAGAAGAAACCTCAAGAGCAATTTCCATGGGCCCAAGCCCAATGCCGTGCTGGACTGGGCCATGTGTGCTCAGGTGTACTGTACATGTCTGAAGTGATCAAGTATTCAAGTGCGGTGGCAACAAGAGAGTACCTTGAGGATGTGGGGAGTGATGGAGCTTGGGCCTCTGGAAGAGAAATAGGCGACGGCCGGCGCCGGCGTTTTGCCGACGACGGTCTTGCTCCGAGAGATGTGCACCGTCGCCTTCCTGGAGGCGCGGATGTAGTAGAGGATCTGGGTGCCCTGGTGCAGGTCCACGTGGACGGTGGGCCAGAAGTTGTCCTGGCTCGTCTTCCTGCTGATGCTGTCGGCGAAGATCACGCCGTCGCCTTTCCCGGCGTACACCGCCAGCGCCGCGCCCTCGCTGGACACCCCTCCCGTGGTGCCGAAGCACAGCACGATCTTCCCCGCCGCCGCCGTGCGGTTCATCAGCTGCTCGAACGTGCACGTCCTTCGATCGTCCACCAACAAAATGTTCGTTCCCTCGTCAGAAGCTATATATACTATTGTATTGTATCAACACATGTATCAGCGAGAGAAGGTTACCCGTCGTTGAAGACGCTACTGCTCTCAACCAGCTGCCTCGTCATGTCGTCCACAAGGAAGCTCTCCCCCACGAAAGAGGCGTTGTTGCCGAGCGTGATCACCGTGGGGAACCTCCGGTCGATGGTGCTGGCAGCTACAGTGAGCCCCCACGGCGACACGTTCTGGACCATGGACGCGTCGGGGCCATCGTTGCCAGCCGAGAACACCGTCACGACACCCGCTGCATCGCGTGGAACGCCCCGATCTCGGTGCTCGTGGCGAACAGCGGCATCAGCGGCGGCGAAGACCCCAGCGACGCCGACACGACGTGCACGCCGTCGCACAGCGCGTCGTCGAACGCGGCAAGGATGTCGGCGTCGCTGCACCGGCCGGTGAGGTCCCTGTACCAGCACACCTTGTACACGGCGAGCCTCGCCCTGGGCGCGCCGCCACGTGCGACGCCGCGGCCGAGCTGGCCAAAGTAGCTGGCGTTGGGCGCCACGCTCCCCACGGACGTGGACGCCGTGTGCGTGCCGTGGCCGACGCGGTCACGAGGGACCGGTACTCCTCGCCGCCGGTGGTGTTGAGTGGGCCCATCTCGCTCTCGATGCCGGCGAGGTAGTAGCGAGCGCCGATGAGCTTGCGGTTGCATGCGGTGGCCGGGTCGAAGGAGCCGTCGCCTTCCACGCACGTGCCGTGCCATGACGATGGGATGGGGCCGTAGTGGGGGTCATCCCTGAAGCTTTCGGATTCAGGCCACACTCCTGAGTGTCAGAGTGTGAGGGCACATGAAAAGATCAGATATGTCTCGAGCATCATCGATCGAAGTGGAACGTTGAGGACCACAACTTGTAATAACAACTAACTACGTAACTAAGAAGAATGAGTACGTGCTCCAGAAATTTCAACCTCAGATCTTTGAAGGGACATGCTAGTATCATAGTAATCATTTTATCTTTCATGTCAAGATTGCTCGATTCTATTTCTGTGCAGGAAAGAGAGGGATCGCCTCTCGATTATCTCCAGCTACTTGTGTGGAAGAATATTTGGAAACCGTACACTTTCGGTTCACGAGAAAGTGCAGGAAAAGTAGTATGATTTCATTTTCTAGAGGAAAAAACCCAAAATGTACAAGGCTGTAGCATAATAGCATTGCAGGGACAAGAACATATACCTGTATCAAGGACGCCGACGATAATATCGTCTCCAAATTTCAAATGCGTTTGGGATGACTGTTCTATTTGCATGTGAAGATTGAGACCCATGAAATCCCAGCTTCTTGTTGTATGGAGCTCCAGCATCCTACTCCTGAATACTGATATGACCCCTTCTATTTCTGCTCGTAATGATCATGAGGTTTCTTCTTAGTGCAAGTCAACAATGAACTACACATATGTAAGGTAATTGTATGCGTGTTCCAATGCAGCCTACCAGACAGTGTGGAAGCCTGTGTTGAATTGAGCAGTGCAGCGAAACCAGAGAATCCACAACTGTAGCTGTACAGAATAGCTTGTTTTGCTTCATTCTGCCTGCAATGTTGAGAGCAGAAGCGTCCTTAATTTTTTTCTTTTACCAATCAGGTTAAGCATGTAAATGAACTGAGCATCTGAACTTTCCAAAGCAGCAGCTGAATTGCTTGAAGTTTATTAGCATGGTCTGCAACTTGAGAATATATGGGAGCAACATAACAGTTGTATACTAGGGCACAAATACATTTTAAACAGTTAGCATACGTTATCTTTTCTCACTAAAGCAATACCTTTATTTACTTGACACATGCAGCAATATATATGCACGATTGACTCAGAAAATTTGGATTATAACTGTTTAATGAAGGATGAGGTTTTCGCACTACCACACTTAAAGTAATCTACTCTAAAAAAACTCAGTAATCTGAGCATTTATTTTGTCAGTTTCCATTATTTTTACACTAACAATTACCCCCCGGGGGGGGGGGGGGGTTAGAAATAGAAGCAATTACTTCGTAAAGACTCTTGACAGAAGTTGCAGATGAGACTGTGAAGTTAGAGAAGGACTGAGGCCATTGTTGTGCCCCAAATACACAACGTGAACCTGCAAGATAACAAAAAGAGGACATACATAATGTGAACACATTATTTGATCAAAAGATAAAAAGGAGTGCAAATTCTATGAGATATAGTACAGCTGCATGAGACCCTGCAGTAGATTGAACGGGATAAACGGCAAAGCGAAGAGAGAAAACAACAAGCAGCAGCACAAAGACTTCCATTGTGCTTTACACGATGACTTAACTGGAATGGAAGAGGTATTTATAGGGAGATAGACAAAGGACATAGCATACTATTCTGTGGAGCATGTCTTTGTGCCATGCTGTAGGGTGCTTGCAAGACAAGCTTTGCAAAGCTAAAATTGGCTCTGACAGCCCTCCATGGATGCATCATGCCCTCTGCCTTATTCATCTAGTGATCTAGTCCATAGATCACTGGTGCGATGATTAAGCCTATTCGAGTTAAGTACTGTATAATGTGTGGAGGATAACTAACAGGCCTAAACTGGTTCATGGCGGACTAACCTTCTCACCCTCGTGTTTTAATCATTTGATCTAATGTTTTTCTTTCAGGCCCTGATAGTGATATGGTACTCCGGTTATCTGAGCATTAACAAGAACTTATTGGATCAAGCATTAAGAAGACCTTGTTAGTTATCACGTTCACATAATAGGACATTATAAAAAAGCGTGTTCATTGCTGCGTTACATATTGTTAGATCCAATATGATCATATATAGAAGTTAGATCTAATAGAAAGTTATTTTCTTTAATTATCCTATTTCGAAACATAAAATGTATAAGTGAATATTTAGTCTAGAAGGTAATATGTCATCCTATCCATCTAGATCCAACAAAACGGATGTCCACAATCATTGCGGGTACTATTGTAGGAGCCTTTTCTGTTACTTCCTACGCAAAACAGGCAAGATCTAGCTATCAACTATAATCTTAGACAAGTTGGAAATGGTGTAGCTCTTGAAATTCTCTAAAGGCTAACCTTAAGGTTTTAGTTTAACTAACCAAAAGGCTAAACTACAAGGTTAAAGGTCTAGACTTTCAAAAGTATAGGGAAGTGTTGTGTTATGAAGATCATGTGTGCTCATATCATTACACCTTAAAGATCCAATTTAGTGACAAGATAAATGTTACGCATAGCATTAGTAGCCAGGCTGGCAAACTTCAGTGACTTACACTGCATTTGCATAAAATCTATGATATCCAGCAGCGTCCCATGAAATTAAAACAAAATGGCTTTTCTTGTTGTCAAGTTAAACATGTTTTAGCAACATAAAAAGTGTAGTGACGAAACAGGAAAGTCTACTATATATGCATGTTGTTCTGGTAGGAAAGTTACAAGTATCATGCATTCGCTGCACATTCAAAAGGAATGCGATCTCACAAATAATTAACGCTCATGGTTCATAGGAAATATTAATACTTAGTTAGCATGGACCATGTTTCTTTCATTATGGTTTTACCATGCGCCCTACTTTCTCACAGTAAATATTCAACCTTAAACTTCGTCGGCAACGTATCAGGTGCAAACTAACCTATCCGTGCAAACTATGCAAACTTAAATCTAGACCACACGATGTTGATCTAAGGGTGATTTGCAAAAGTGTCTCTAATCACCCTTTGCAAATTACCCCTCCCACCTTGTAAATCACCCTCCCACCTCACATGAGCGCACCCTTGGATCAATATCGTGTGCCCCAGATTAAAGTTTGCATAGTTTGCATGAAAGGGTTGGTTTGCACCTGATATGTTGCCAACTTCGTCAGCCTATATGTCAGTAACTTGTAAAAGAAAAAAAAAAGGTTGTGAAGCACATCTACCATGTGGTAAACCTCCCATCCAGGGTATGCTGCGCATTCAATTAACAAGGATGCTCAGAGAGCTAACATTAACGCGCCAGTATGAATCTTACCAAACACTCCTCTAGACATGAGTTTGATTCATCATATTTGTTTTCACTTCACCAAAGAGATGTACCAGAATGCTTCACCGACCATCAATCCTTTTATATTTTTTATGCATTATTACATCGACATTTGCATCATTGAATGCAGCACAGCAAAAAAAATGAATTTGGTTTCCTCATGTGTTTTATTATCCATGTTGACAGTGTTCAGCGGCTGCCTCATATCCTGATATCCATTGAGGTTAATTACAGCAAATCCAACTGAAAGTAATACTTGTGCCCGCTCCAAGGCTCTATATACCAAATGTTCTTTTGGCTTCACGGGGAACAGATGACCAATGAAATTGAAAATGCACTTTTTTGTGGAGTTCCTGAAGACCAAACAGACAACTATACCTCTTTATATGCTCCACACAGATTTGCATGGCCAGTGCAGCTTCTGTTCATGGTTGCAAGGAGACCAAAGTCACCAAACAGGCAACAACACCTCCATACCTCCACACAAATTTCAATGGTATACACTACATCAGTTTTTCCTTTTATGTCTGCATGAACATGAACTTCTCAGTTTTTTTCCAAACTGTCTTTCCAAACCCCTCATGAAGCCGATAGTTGTTGGCAATAGGCGGTTTGCCTCCTACAGAACTATAGAGACGGGCACCTTTATTCCTGTATAAGTGTTCTCACACATAATCAAAGATGACAGCATGATCCTTGGTAGCATTTGGTTTCCATGAAAATGCTATATTTTTTTCTCTCTCCAAAGCCGAACTCATCGAAGCAATAAAAAGGGGAAGATAATTTTGAGTTTTCTTGAAAATAGTCTAAGTAATCATAGAAGTACATTATTTTGATTGGTTAATGACAGGTGTATAATCATTACAATGTTTCCTAACCCTTTAGACCAAATTGTTCAAGATAAACAAGACAGTATGATCTATAGAACCATACTGAACTGCATATCAACACATTTCATGCGTATGACTTTCTAATTATCTTGATTTACCTTTTAAGGGAAAAAATAGGAGAAAAACTGAACTGAACAGGTCTTGTACCTGGCCTTGGCCATGCACAACTTTTCTTTGAAAATAAACAAGAATCCCACACACCTTATATCAAGACAGAAGGAAATGAGTTTTTACAGGTCAAATATAACCCGAGAAAGAACAATCTCTCTGACCCTTCTTTGTTGATCTTAACGAAATAGTATATGTTCAGGCAGGATCCTTGCCTCAGTTGGTTTGTAAAAAAGAGATAAAATGAGGAAACAACAGGAACCAGAAAAGGAGCTATTTTATCGGACCAATCCAGCCACTAACCACCAGAGGCTACTAGCAACTACTTTGCTATTGACCCCTTAAGTCTTGCCGGTATAATTTGAATTAAAAAAGTTAGGCCAAGCACCAATTTGAAAGCTAATCGAGTGTACTCAGAACTTTGCAAGGGTAAAACTCAATCACTGAACCCAAAAAATGGAACTGATGTCTAACAACACAGAAGGGATGTAGGAGCAAAAAGGAAGAATGATAAAAGCATGACTCAGAATATTGTAGCCTGTAGGCTATGATCAGGATTCAGGACCACAAAAAGCAATACTGCACCATCAAAACTAAGACTAGATAACTAGAGCTAAATGTATAGGATTTTAATTCCCAAATGACAAGTTTCACAAAAACTACCTGTGCAAGTTTCACAATAACTGCAAGCTGCCTTGTAGGAGAATCTAAACAGTGATCTTTTCTGGTGCGACCAACAAGTAAGGTTACCTTTAGGGCTTTCTAGGATCGGACAACTAAGGAAGACCAAGTGGAGCATGTTCCCTTGACGTGTAACTGTCAAAATGGAGGAGTAAAAGGAATGCAATCTGTAAAGGCCTGTAGCTTTTCAGCTTAGAAAAATAAAACCCCAAAGGGTGCATCTTTGATAAAATGACAAGTATGACATGCTAGATGAAACACTAAAGCTCAATCAAATTGTCAAAATATCCAAAACAGAACATGTAGGCATGTAGCCATACAATATCCAAAGACAAGCCAAGTTCATACACCACAGCAGCCGATGCAGACATAGTTAGGAAAAGGAAGTGTCTATCCCTCACCTGAGTGGACAGGTGGTGCCAGCGTTTTACTAGCTGGATCTCAGGCAGTTCCATCACCGAGAATTAAGCTATATTTATTTTAGGCCCTGGTGAACCCAAAACTGTGCAACCTAAAAGTGAACCATCACTAGCACCTCAAAGTCTCACAAGCAGTGAATTGAATATGCGGTGATCGCACAAGATTATCTTCAAGCAGAATTTTCACACTTATCCTGTGAGTTATAATCTTCAGATCACACCAATACACTTCCTTCTTTGCTAATATTACAGTTCGATAGGGAACAGAATGGGAAGCTATTTATGTTCATGGAAACAAGTAATTCACGCTATGCTGCTGAACCTAAGGGGACATAAAGTGCCAGCCACCTCCCCTCACAGCTGCAGGAACACCAACTACTCCTGAAAAGGCCTCTCTGTGCAACTATATCGATCACATGTAGGAACAGAATAACCGTAACTGTCTCTAGTGATGGGTCCTTTTGTTATAATCTGTTGCTCAAACGAAGCACCGTCATAAGTAATCCAGAGCTGTGCACCTTTGTTGATCTTAATTAACGAGATTAATCAAACCTAAGCTGGCGATTGGCTGGGTAAAAGATATCGATGTTGACACTCCCAGCTTAGACAGAGTGGAACATTTCTGACCAAATGCGATGGGAATGAAGGAAAAGAGGTAATGGTTGGTGCTTCGGTGGGGTGCTGAAACTTGGAAGACTGGCACTGGTCCAGGTCTTGCCCTCACTTCCATCCCCACCCAAACCAAAAGAGCGGCCAAAAAGCAACGCCGAGCGAGTCGCCCAAGCAACAGAAATTCTCACCGCAGCGCAACTCTGCAAGGATCGCAACAACTCCCTCGGGGAGAAAGTCGTTGGAGATAGCGGAACTGGCTGCGTGAAACAGACATCCACTGTCCCAGTAGCAATATCAAAGGTTAATTAATGTCGAAAGGCAAGAACAAATTCCACAGGAGATTTTTATAAATTTAGTGGGGAATTTGTAATTAGAGCAGTGACCAGTGTTACCTGTAGCTGCAGTTGCTGACTAGTGTTGTGGGAGTGTGTGATGGGCGCCATCCATGGGCTCCACCACCACCGCCGCTCCACCAAGAAACCCCATCATTCATATCCCTGAGAGATCAAGCAGATGGGGCTAGACGAGTGCATTCCTTGCAGTCCCAACCACAACCAGAAAGCAATTTGGAAAGGAGTGAGGGCAAAGCAACAACCAAGGTCAAGGGCTTCAGCGCTCAAGGCCGAGACAGTGGAATCTAGGATGATTGCAGGGGAGCGGAGAGGGACAGAGATAACCACAACTGCAATCCCCATTGTTCCCACTCAGAGACTTCTTGGTGGTCTGGTGCCTTTTTCCTCATGTCTGGTTCCTGCATTTCCCACCTCTTTTTCTTACAGAAATGCATAGAGGCAAATATAAATCAATGCAGAAAGGAGAAATCTTCCATACCCTTCTTAAAAGCAAGATTTATGCCGTGGGTATAAATGATGCATAGAGGAAACGGACTGCCACTACCAGAATTGAACTGTTCAGTTTCTGTTTCTCCTTGGCATTTTGTCCTCATCAAACGCGTGATAAAAAGAGAAAGGGATGTTTCACTTGAGTCTTTCCGTTGTGTTTGTGCCTTCTGTGTAGCTTTCAGGAGAATAAAAATTTGTACCTTCTCTCCCACCTGTTCTTTTCTTCTTCCTTCGTTTTATGCAGACAACTAGGGCTGATCTTCAGGAGAGCCTGTTCTGGGAATATGCGTTGGTGTTCCTCTGCTGAGTAAGCAAACCATCAAGGCTTCAAACCCATCAGATCACTGCAAGCGTTCTTTTGCCTAGTTCAGTTCTTAGTGTTCTTGGTGAGACAGAGGGGGGCGGACTTGCTTCCTAAGGAGTTGTGCAGTATGGGGAATTGCTGGTTTAAGGAGAATCCATGCTTTAATAGGGTTTCTTCCAATGCGACCAAATCAGGTAACTTTTTCTATCTTGGTTTGATCTCGGTGACCGCGTAGGATGCAGAAATCCCTTGTTATGTGTTTGATTCCCATTTCAGGCATCAACGAAACTGTTGCTAATTCCTTTGAAAGAATGTCTTCTATGTCTGATAACATTAGTGAGCATGCCCCCTGCTCTTGTAATCAACTGTGGCTATTTCACACTGAATATTTGATCTGAACCAATCCAATGATTCTTTCTTTCCTTTTTTTAATCTTTGACAATTGGTTTGTGGTTACTGGCTATTCCACTTAATTATCGTAGGTTTTGTTTTCCATGTGAAAGTCTTGTTCGTCTTTTTACAACTGATTTTAACAAAGTTTTCTGAATCATTTTCACATATATTTTAATATCTATATGTGTCATTCCTAATTGTTTGATGCAGAATCTCCCAAAATTCAGAGCCCATCGGAGAGAATTGAAAGGAAGACAGCCAGCTTCCATCCAACCCGAAAGAGGTGGAGGCACTGAGAAAGGATACGGCTCGCAACCCTTTGATAGCATTCACATTTGAGGAGCTCAAGAGAATCACCAAAAATTTCAGGCAAGATTCATTGCTAGGGGGTGGTGGATTTGGCAGGGTCTACAAAGGGTACCTCACCAAAGATCTTCGCGAAGGATTGGAGATAGAAGAGCCCCTGAGAGTTGCAGTTAAGGTCCATGATGGTGGACAATAGCTACCAGGGCCATAGGGAGTGGCTGGTGATAAATCTTACTTTTCTGAGTATATATTGCTAAACGCATGCTTGAGTTCAGTTATTTTCAGTTTTCTTTGGCATGTTTTGCTTTACTATACTCAGATGTGAAGTTTGTATTCATGCTTGCAGGCTGAGGTATATTTCTGGGGCAGCTCTCTCACCCAAATTTAGTGAAGTTGATTGGGTATTGTTGTGAAGACGATCACAGGGTCCTTGTTTACGAGTTCATGCCCCTGGGAAGTGTGGAGTCCCATCTGTTTTCAAGTAATTTTGATCCTATTCTTGACCAATTGTTGTCATTTTGTCATAACATTGACTATGGTAGATCTGCATATGGCATTAGGCTGTCATACTCAGTGCTGAAATAGTAACCATTCCAAAAGTATATAACATAAAATTAGATCGGACCATTGATTGATCAGGGGTAGATTAGTACTTTGCACTCCCATTTAAGAGGGTTGAAAAAGAAAATTGATTCCATGCGAAATGTCTCTTCACACCTCTAATGTAAACATACAAAATTATTCAACTCTAATGTAAACATGCGAAAATATATCAACTATTACAAAATGCAATTATAATTTTGTATATTACAAAAAATCACATTTAATTTATTTCCTATATTACCCTTATACTAACTATACTACTCTTATATACTACTTATATCACTAGGGTACTTTTGAATATTATACAATTAATCTCAACCGTCCAATGTTTATATATTAGTCGTTTCAACCACTAGTACTGATAGTATTGTGTACCATAAAAACTAATAGTTGCATCTCTGCATTGCATTGCATCAAGTGGCAGCATTGTCAATTTCTGCAAGACCTATGTGGTTAGCATCTGTTCATTGAAGTCAATAGCTGTATCATGTCAAACGTTTTGAAATAATCTGTACTTGTAATGCAGGGGTGATGGTGCCGCTTCCATGGTCAATCAGAATGAAAATTGCCCTTGGCGCTGCAAAAAGGTCTTGCTTTTCTGCATGAAGCTGAGAAACCAGTCATCTATCGGGATTTTAAGACATCAAACATATTGCTCGATGAGGTAGGTTCACTTAACAAGCCTTTTATGTTGTTTTACGTCAATTTCAGCTGCACGAAGAAAAAAGGAAAAATCACAATAATCAAATTGCTGCCATTAATATAAATTATGGGCATGACCTCTTGCTTACCAGCATCTTCTTTTATCCCACAAAAAACAATGATATCTTCAGGAATATAATGCAAAATTATCCGACTTCGGGCTTGCAAAAGATGGACCGGTTGGCGACAAGTCCCATGTTTCAACTCGTATTATGGGTACATACGGCTATGCAGCACCAGAGTACATTATGACAGGTAATGTGCTCCCTACATTGTGTATCCCAACTTGAGAGCAAGCCTAACTACCATGAACTAAAAGTGGTGTAAAAATGGCTAGTTACCCCAGAAATTCAGCTGTTTACCTAAGGCCTTGTGGGCACACCCCATAACCTGCACTGAACTTTACAGATAGCTAGGCAAATAGAATTAGCTAGGCAATAGAATTAGTCAAGACACTTGCTTCCAAAGCCTTCAGTACTAGATGGATAATAGCCAATGTGCTGTTCTTTTGAAACTCCAGGGCATCTCACGGCGATGAGCGATGTCACAGCTATGGTGTTGTACTCCTGGAGCTCCTCACGGGCCGGAAGTCGCTGGACAAGTCCCGGCCGGTCAGGGAGCAGACGTTGGCTGACTGGGCATTCCCGTTGCTGACTCAGAAGAAGAAGGTGCTTAGCATAGTAGATCCCAGGCTCACGGAGGACTACCCAGTGAAGGCGGTGCAGAAGACGGCGATGCTGGCATACCATTGCCTTAACCGCAACCCAAAGGCTAGGCCGCTGATGCGCGACATCGTTGCCACATTGGAGCCCCTTCAGCAGCAGCTGGAGGAGAACTCCAGCGACGTTTTGGCTGGTACCACTTGAATCGCACATCTCAGACGAACAGAAATGCCATTACTTGTTACAGATGGCCGGCCATATGACTGTTTGATAGCTACTGTTAGTGTTTTTATGTGCAGATGATATCTTGATTGTTTATCCATGATGAAGCCACGAGTTTGCTGCGCACTGTGAGCAGGGAAGTTAGCATTAATAGGAGCTATATCTGTAGGTTTGCATGTGTGTACACCCTTATAAGTCCTGGCATGGCGACTTTAGACATTTCAGATGTGGGCAAGTGCGTGCCTAATTCTATGTTTGTTTTTCAATCAGGGTAGCCTGCCCCGCCATAGGGTTTGTAACCTATCTTTGTGCAGCTTATGATCTTTATATGTTGAGTAATGTAGATATATATTCCTTGGAGAGAAACAAAAATGTGCTTTTTATTTGGAATTAAAAGTCTTCATGTTGTATAGTTGTTGTTGGACAAAGCACAAAACCCCAGTTCTTGGATGTACTACCTAATTAATAATTATAGTTTGTTTGACTATTTTGACCACAAATTTGACCGTTGTCTTATAAAAAATTGTGCAAATATGGCTCAAATTTTTAGTTCTTCCCATGAAGTACTTTCGTATTGATAAAGTAAGACATAACAAAACAAAATATGATATTTACGATAAAATGATTCAATATAGGCAAGATTGTAAAACTTGGGGTCTAAAGGTCAAACGACATATAATTTGGAACGGAGGGAATAGCCACCTCTATCACCTAATACGGTAATAAAAGAATTCGACCAACAAGTAAATGATCTTCCCATAACGGGTTTTTTTTAATAGTGATGGTTTGAAAGGATATGAAACTCATCCGATATTGAGAAAAAAAGGGTTTCCAGGATTTTTTTAAAAAAAAAAATGGAGGGTAAACAGAATTAATGGGAAAATGAATTCTACCCTCCTACACTGTTTGAACAATTCCTCACCTTTCCCATATAAATCAACTGGTATCAAACACAGTCCTACACCGTTGATGCCGATTCAGACCAAAAATTAACCGCCTCCAAGCTCCCAGTTCGCGGTAAACTATGGACACACACCCTCCCGGTCCAAAGCGTCGTTCCGCGCGTGCGCCTCTTCATCACCACCGTTGCTTGCTGCTCTGCTTCGTTGTCGTTGGTTTGGGCTTGCCTCGTCTCGTCTCGTCTCCGACGCCATCCAAATCCCACCAATTCCATCGCGATCGCCTCTCCGATGAAGAACCCTAACCCCTCCTCCTCTCACCCCGCCGCCGCAGGCAAGCCGCCACCACGGCCATGGCGCCGGCCCCGCAAATCCCGCTGGGGCCCGCCGCCGCGGGCGCTGCCCCGGCCGGAGACAAGGGCCGCGGCAATCACCTCCGCCCGCACCCCGACCCCCACCCACGCGGCGGACTCCAGGCGCCACCAGGCTCCTCCCGCGCCCCGCACCGCGCACCCCGCGGTCGCCGGCGGCCGCGCTCCGGCCGCCGCAGGCGCACCCGGCGGCTGAGACCCCTCCCCACCGGCGTATGGCTTCCAGAACCTCGACCGCCGCACCATCTCCTCGCTGATGGCACCGTGCGCACCTACTTCGCCGCTGCCCCCGACTACCCCTTCGAAGACCGCGCCCCTGCCGCCCCTCCCGCACCAATCTCCTCCCCCCGCGCCGGCCCGGATCTCTGGCCGCCGCATCAGCCGCCCCCGCCGCAAATGCCCATGCCCACGCCCATGCAGATGCCGCCGCACGAGGCGAAGCGCAGGCACCCCGCCGACCAGGACGACGGCTTCCTGAGGCGCCCCAAGCAGCCGCGCAGGACCGCGCCGCAATCGCACTCCACAGCTGCCGCACATGCCCGGGTGGACCGGCACGCGCTCAGGGGTGCGTTCCTTAAGTACGCCAGATGCTCAACGAAAGCTCCGAGCAGAGACGGAGCTACCTCGAGGGCCGTCGTGTTCCGTGCCTCGCCTGTGGCAGGTTTGTGATCCCCACATTATTTGCCGCCCTTCTTCCTGGCAAGCTTTCTAGTATCATTTGTAGTCAAGTTCCTGAGGTTGGTTTCTTGCTATTGTTGAGCTCGCTCTTACTCTTTGACGTAATATGACTTTTTCCCAGTTTTTGTCTAATTAAACTGGCACTGATTATGTTATGTTCTGGCTGGAGAAATCTTCATACGATTTTGTCCTGAAAATTGTGCTGCCAATAGGTTTTTATTCAGTATATCTTGTTGCCAAAATGGTGTGCACTTTATCTAGGCAGATTTCTCTGAGGATGCAGGGTGCCAATGGACTAACAATTAGATATGCTTACTAGGATTGTCGAGGTTAATTTCGTTTTCTGTATTGATTAGTTTTATCTGGTACTAGTGTTGCAGTTGCTAGATGTTTAACAATATATATATCTGCCTTTGCTACTTGTTATAATGTCACCATTGCCCCAATAACTACTTTTGAGTTATCCGGAGTTTTTGTTTTTCCAATGTCAGAGTAATATCATAATCCGGTGAACCATATCTTTATACCAGTGCCTGCTGGTGTGTCTCTAATTTCTTAATTGTCTGCTAATCAGATTTGCTTGGACAAATGTTTTCTTATGTCTGTTTTGTACACACTGAAGATGAAGCAACGTGGTATTTACCTGTGTGATTAGAATTCTAAATTAGAAGTATAGGTCACCTGTCCGTGGCATCTAATAATAAACTGCATTGCTGTCTTCATGGTATTTTTTAATATCCTGCAATTAATAGAACTGCATTGGTGGGTGAGGTTTTCTGAATATAGTGTTCTGAAAATAAATATAATCTGCTATATCCTGATTTACTCTTTTCTTGGTGGAGTTATATGTAGTGGCAAGGGCAGATCGGGTGGATCGAACTAATATGTTTGTTCATTGATTGCTTGGTTGAAATTGTGTGCTGGTGAATATTCCTTTTTTTCCTGATCTTGCGTCCCAGTTTTATTTTTGTTTGTATTTTAAGATACAGACATTTGGTGGATTATGATATAACCACATGCATACTTTATGATTAATTGATTGTTAGAGATGGGCGTGGGGTGCTCCACGGAGCGGGAGCCACCCTGTAACCATCTATCCATTTAGTTAGCTTAGGTGGACCACTTTGTTTTGGTTTCTAAACTTGTAGAACCATGCGCTCCAAAGGATACAACGGGTCGACCCACACATGCTCTTCTCCGGCCGTCCAGTGCCATGCCGCTTCTACTTCACAGTCTGTTGGCGTGCCCTCTCTGACTCTGTTCCTCCTCCGCAGCCGCCACCGCCGCTGCGGCTCACTGCAATTGCTTTCTTCTAAATTCCGAGCATCGTCCCGGCATGCGCCAGCTCCACGCCGCCCTCACCGTGGTGTGTGCGCCCCCCCTGCGTGGCCTCTGCTCTTGCTCTTTGACACCCAGCGTCTGATCGGTGGGACTGAGATGCTTGTGCCTGCCGAAGCAACCGAGCGTGGGCCGTCAAGCTGCTCGTGCAGGCGGCGGCACGGGCACGTGTGCTCCTTGCGCTGGTTCTCACCCACGACTGAAGCTGCAAGAACAGAGAAGAAACAAAAGAAAAAAAAAAACGAAGAACACCAGCCAACCTTTGAACCAAAATTACTTTCCCTGGATCAACGAGTCGACACGAAACTCAAGCCATACTTGCATCTCATCAAGCTCTCATAGATCTAGGATGAATATCTCAAAAAGATCAAGTAATCGTTGTGGATTTGGGAAAAACTGAAACCTCTCCATGAAGAACAACTTGCAAAGAAACACCATTCGGGTCCAAATCTCCATGTTCTGTGGCCTGGGAGGATGCCAGATGCCGCCACGCCGGGGCAGGAAAAGCAGTAGACAGCAGGAGTGGTGGCGGCCAGCGGCGGTGACGACGCACTGTGCGCGGAGCGGAGTCGCTGGGAGACGTCACGAGGCTGGTGGTGGTGACCCGTTGCCGCACGGAAGGAAGGCGGGCGGTGGAAACGAGCGCTGTCACTCTACGAGGTCGCGATCGGGTGCTGCTGCGCTAACCTCCGGTAGATCCCCTTCCCCGTCCTTGCCCTTCATAGTCGGCAAGTGGAATCGATCCGTTCCACCCTACGGTTAGCCACGGGTCGAACCACCCGCCATTTTTATTTTCTTGCATCAAACTGGTGACCCAATAAACTTGTTTTTCAGGAGCAGATCGACTAACCATAGGGGCCAACCGGCCCACACCCATCCTTATTGATTATAAAGGCTGTGGTTAATGTTTTTCGATTTTTGATGATTGTCTAGCATATCCTTGACTTTAATGTCACCCATCACACTTCTGTAATTTTGTGTCTGGCATGATTTATGATATGGATATCTATAACTCAGCCACCAGTTTTCTGAAGCATCTGCTTGTTACTGGGCTTCAGCTGGTGCCATCATATTTATCATACACGTTTATGTTGAGTGTCAAATGCTTTGTGCGGTCAAATGATAACTTTATATCATTGTATGCTATGTTGTAACCGTTTCTCCCAAATCTGTGCTGCTCCATTTCCTTTTATTGTTTGTCGGATCGTTTACTATTGATCTGTTTTGCATGATGTCATATGTTATTAAACCTATTCCATGCTTGAAATTGCTAATTGCAGTATTCCTAATTCTAGCTTTGCATGCAAACTTTTTTTTTTTGTCTTCTATGGTCGATAAGCCCACCTATGGCTTCTAGGATCAGCCTTTTGATATTCTAGTATTCAGGGGCGGAGCTGGGCCAAGCCCACCGCCTAACATAGTTTGCTAGCTGTAATGTCCACTGGCCTCTTGTTGCTACAGTAATACATGTGGGAGAATTCATCCGATTCCTAGGACCATGGCCCTACTGGCCCTAAGCGTTTCCTCCGCCACTGCTACTATTTATACTGAACCCCCACTAGGATACCACTGCCCACACCATGCCCTTCCTGTTGTGTTTGGCCTAAACTGCACACTCTTCATGGCCACTATATCTTGTTGAGATAAGCTGGTGTGTCAGGCTCAGGCCCTCTGTGTTCTGCTTCTGGACCTCCATGCCGCCTCGTGCCGCTCACAACTAAATTACACACTGTTTGGTTTGTGAAGGCTGTCTGTACTTGAGAACAATTGTTTGGGTTGGACAGCTCCAACAATGGAGGGCTTAATGACAGCTTCATTGGTAGTAACATCTAGGAAAAGTTGAGGGATGAGGAGCCATGGCAATAAATTCATGAGAGAGGAAGTCGCTTTGTATTTGAATAAGTTCAATAGAAGAAAACTCGTTTGTTGCTTTGTTGCCAAGTTGGCTCTCTCTTTTGTTAGAGGTTTCTGGAGAGGTTAAGGGGAGGTGTGAGGACATGGCATATGATCACTCAACAGCCAAGCCTTTGACTGTATCATTGTAGGAAAGAAACATCAAATTAGTATCTATAAACCACGAATATGTTGGCTGAAATGTGAGGTGTATGACCGTATGACCAGAATGTAGAAGCCTGTTTGAATCTTTCAATCTATTGGGATAAGTGATATCGTCTGTGTTTTGTCGTGAACTGAATTCTTACTGTGTGGAAAGGTCCAAATGTAGTAGTCTTGTGGTGTAGCAGTAGTTTACAAAATCTCAGCAGCCATGGGATATTGTGAAGTGGCTGTATTTGGAAAAAGAAATGATATTTGAGTTAGGGCGCACTCCATATGCGATGGACATCGAGTCACTTCCTTTTCGAAAAAGGAAAACATATGCATGGAAACCTCCTTCTAAGGCCCCAGCAGAATTTTCGCTAAAGGACTGCTAACGTTTTGAAAGCATAGTTGACTTTACAGTTGCTGCCTAATAGCCAATAGCTTTCTGATGCAACAATAAAATCTCTCTTTTTTTTCCTCCCCCTGACATTTTTTTTTGCTTTTAATGTTTCGATTCAAGTTTTCTAATGGTAGTATGGAACAAAGGTGATTCCTGCCAAAAAGGTTGCTGTATGCTAATATGTTTTGATATGGAAAACAAGTACCAAGCCTTGGTGCAGACCTAGTAAACCACTTATTATCCATTACCATGTTTTTCTGGCGAGCTCATAAGTCAGCCGTTTCCTTATCAATGTATAGTTGAATTGTGGTAGATCCCATAGTGTTGCCCCCTAGGCTGCCTCATTCCATTCAATCTTGAGCACCAGAGTTATTAATAAACCTATTGGAATATATCATTTCACCAGTGACTGAATATGTCAAACTATTTCTTTTCGAGAGACGTTTCCGTGGCATAAAATCCTATCTTGTTGCTTTATGATACTTTTGCGATATATTGTTGGGGATTTCTCTCATTTCTGGAGTCTCTTATACTGTGTGTGATGAAGGCTGTGTTAGCTCACATAGTTTCCGGCTCAATCTCCATCGAATGTTATTTGTGATTTTATCTGGTCAATGTGCACTCTTCCAGGTCTTCTAAGGACTTTGCTGATGCTCATGGACTGTTATGCATACTTACAACCCACCCAATTCAGATTCGCTTGTTGATCATCTTGGTTTGCCACAAGGCATTGTGTGTACTTATGGATGGGATTACACAAAAATCCCTGAGAACTCGAAGGATACCAATCATTACCTGCTGACCTTGTCCGAGCAAGTAGGGAGGAGCCTTATCTGTGTGGCCGCCAATGTATTATCACAATCTGCAACTGGGAGAAAAAGATGTCGCTCTGAGGGTTTAGGGCACAAGGGACCATGGATAAGAAATAGCATGGAACAGTATTTATCGACAGCCTATTTCAACTCCTGAAATATAGGTTTGCATACCAGAACTGTCACATAAATGCTTTATTACAAAAATCAATCTATTATTCATTAGATTCTATTTAATATGCTTAACTGCTGTTAAGCTAACCAGATTTTTTGTTTCTTTTGGTTGTAGAGCCAGCAGCTATTCCTGTGCTATAGAACATAGCCTGTGAACTGGCCAATGCAGTATCTTGTGAGGTTTCATGAGCGCCGTTGCGTTGCCTATGCATTGCATGCTAGGAAAGAGGGAAGTTCCTAGGGAAAGAAGTCTCGTTATTCTCCGTCAACTTACCTTAAAGCTCGCTATGAGCGACAAATGGGGTTGTACTTATGTCATTGCTTGATGGATTTGTTATCTTCCTTCCACCGAGTCACTGAAACCACAGAGTACTATGAGGCAGCTAAAAAACAACCTTTGTGGCTATTCTAATTAAGTCATCTCAATATCACGTGAGGGCTATGTAGTGTCTTTAAGATGGCACCGTTATGTTCGCCTTTTTAAAGACCTAGTAATTCGTTTAGATGAGTAGTGCTAAGGTTGCTGGGTACCTCTACTCATTAAGTGTTTTGTTAGACTAAAATTAGGAATTTCATTCAATGCTTAATTGCATGGTTTCTGATGAATCTGCAGGCAGCTAGATGCAACTAATGCCTAGGCTACTGCACAGGCAGTAAGCTATCACATTTTCTATGCCGCAATTGTTTACTGCCTCTTTGTCTTCGTTACATGAACATGAGGCATACAGTATGCGGGCCTCAAGTGGGTCATTTTATGACCCGTTTTATCGGTGTGAAAGCAGTGCAATTGATCTGCTTCAAGATTATTTGCTCTGTTCAGATCTGGAAAGTGGCATTTCTCTGTCCAACGTTTTGTGTTGCTACCCTTCCAGTTAAAAGGAAGAACTGTAGCAGCATTGTGGAGTTCATCTTTATTGCGGAACTAAAATATCTAGTGTAATCCATTTAGCAATGCTATTCAGTAGGAGTATTTAGCTGTTCAAGGATGAAAGTTTAACCTTATTTGGAGCAGAGACATAAAAGCACTCGAGCAGTACCATTCCCATTTATGAAATTATGCCTCTGCTACATGTTTTTGGAGTAATGCCATATATATCACAGTAATATTTGCTGTGTCAATATCGTATCTTTGTTTTCAGAACTAGGGTTTCTGGTGGCAAGTCAAGGTCCTTGTATGGAAAAGAAGGGCACCTGGGTTTGACACTTGTCAAGTTTGCAAACAACACAGCTGGCTTGAAGGAGGCTGAGCGTCTTGCTGAGTTCCTTGAGAGGCAAGATCATGGACGTATAGGTTGGTCACGTGCACATGCCACTCATTCTATAGATTCTGATCAGAACCCTTTGTTGGTCGAAACGGATACCAGGACAGGTGAGAGAAA